>JAXCGZ010020853.1:0-40000 GCA_037179515.1 Halocaridina rubra | reverse complement strand
CACTGTGTCAAACTCCCCCAGAGTAATAACTGATTAATAAAAAAAAATCTTCGTTTAAAACTTGCAATAACATTTGTAGTAGTGAATACCAACAATCGCCACAGACCAGAGAGTAAATATAATTCACTGTCCTGAACCTGATATTAGGAATTACTTATATAGCCCCTACACCCACTCAACAGTAACAATTTCCAAGAGTAAGCCAGTGCCAAAACCTAACATTTCCCATTTGGCACCTTATTAGGCAGCACCTAACCAAACATACTGCTGGCTAGTAACAGGACCCATTTCTAACCAATATCAAATACACAAGATTTCCCATCTGGCATTCGATTATAATGACAATTACAACTCCGTGAAATTGTCAGTTACAGACTATAAAATAAATACTATATTGATACAAACATTCGTAATGCAAATTCTTCTGTGCTGTAACTCAACTCAGTGTTGCACAGTACGAGTGTAATTGCTGTACAGTGGTAATGCGCTGGACTCGCATTCGCGTGGTCGACAGATCGGTTCCCGCTCAGGACCAAGAGTTTAAGCAGTTTACTGGGAAGGTTACTGCTGTGGATGGGCACCACAGTGGGGGTTGAGGCTTGCCCGGGCCGACATTCAGAGGAGCATCTCAGATGGATATCGGAATTGAAACCCAGCAACCTTTAACCTTTAACCCCCTTTATTCTCCTATAACAACAAAGCTGTATTTTTCCGATTGTTTTCTTTGCGAAACAAACAGTTTTAAATGCCATATCTGGTGCAAAACACTCGACGTAGACTTTCCATGCCTCCCCCCCTCGCTTGCTTCTAACAGTCTTAAGGGAGAGTGTTGAGAATCGGGGTTTTGAGTGGGGAAAGCAAAAACCTCTATTCCACAAGGAAAAGTGTCGAAAAAACACATTTTTTGTGCATCATAACCTAATCTAACCTAACCTCACATAGGGGAATGTGTCCTCCCTAGCCAGGGGCTTAACCCCCTGATTCCCTTAGGGGTATTTTTCCCTAGTCAGGGAGCCTACCCTCCCAGACCCTCCTTAGGGTACATTACTATGGTTTTAGTGAGATCTATTATTATATTTATATATAAAAGCAATATTCCATTAATCCCCAAAACAAAAATAACACCAAAGTGTATGTAGAAGGCTTCAGTTAAACTGACATCTTAAAAGAATACAGGTTTGTGATAAAATGGTTATATAAAAAGGATAAAATGCTATATTGACCTATGGAGACATTAAGACTCATCATTAATCAGAGAATAGATACTCTCCAAACACATACTTGGAGGTCAGCATGAAGGCATATTTTTTTAATACAAACATAAATGAATAGTAGTAAACGAGGCTTCTTATGGCTTCCACATAGAAGGTTCTAAGGAGACTGAAGGAGGCGCCGTCACATAGGCCTGACATCTGTCGAAGGACAGTTTGGCGTGGTTTACATTTGCAGCGCAAATGTTGTTTCTCGGGTGGGAAGGATAGTGGGCTATCGATGTATACACCCAGGTAAAGGTGCTTGGTAACCCAGTCCACAGGCTCATTGCCTATGACCAGTCTGGTGTTTAGTCTTCATTGGTGGATGGGGAGCACCTTGGTTTTGAAGGCATTTATCTTGAGTGCAAGGGAGATGGAGGCTTTATAAATTTTGTTGAGGCAGTGTTAGGTCTTGTTAAAAGTCATATCACCTCTTGTGACAAGGACAAAGTCGTCTGCATAATTAAACATCTTTGCTCCAGGTAGTAGTGCAATGTCCTTGATTTTCCTCATAAGACAGTTGAAGAGGAAGGGGCTGTGATCTCCAATTTGGGGGATCCAATTTTCATGGAATGTAAATGTGGAATAGTGCCCTTGAACTTTGACTCAAGTGCTATGGTTTAGTAGACTCTGCTTGATCCAAAAGAGAAGGTTTCCTTTGATCTGCTTAACAACTATAGCACAGAGTATTGCGGGTACATGGACAAGTTCAAAGACCTTCTCTAGGTCAGTAAATACGATGAATCCACTACGGTTATAAATGAATGATAGCATGAATGCTATGCATTCTGAAGTGCCTAGTCCTGGATAGTAGGCAAACATATTTTTGTGGAAGGGAGGGCAAATTAAGATGGAAATATTTTTTTTCTTTAATATTCTCCCTTGGCCCGCAGGTGGGGTAACACTTGTTGATTGAAGGTAGTATTCGCTCTTGAAGGCAAATGGGCTTTTCTATTTTGGTGCGGTGGTGAGGTGAAATCTGCTTATTGTTGGTGGTATTCGCTCTTGAGGGGGATCGGACTTTCCTATCTTGGACCGCAGGTGATGTTGTGCAAAACTGTAAAGATAGTGGAAAACATGCGTGTTAAGTTGAGGATTATTAGTTTACATCAAGCAAGTTAATAAATTTTGTTTTGGTGGTGAAAGAGTTATTACATAATTATCTTGGTGGAGGGTATTGAATGATGATATTCAGTAGACTGTTCATGTAGTTGTTTGTTGCTAGTCTAATTATGGAGCTAGCAACATGAAGGGCATTTGGATCTTTGCTGGATGTTGCAGGGGCACCAGTGTTATGTCGTATTTCTGAAAAGGAATCAGATTTGAGGATGCAGTGGAGCAGTGGATGTGGTGAGGCTACCTGGCCGAAGGTGCATTCCGTGATGATATCATCCACTATTTGCCAGATGCACTTGTACCCAAGTCTCAGACGGCACACATTGACCGCCGTGCTTCGTCGATGGTTCTTAGGCAGTGTGGTTCACTGAATATCGGTGGTGGCTTTGTACCACCAGGTGGATGGGGAGCCAATGTCTGTGGACAGGTTGTATTTAGTTATTAAGATGTTAAGGAGTGACTTGGTGGCTTTGGTTTTTATCTGTTGAATCCCAGGAGGCAGAGATATTTGGATTTCTGCTCTAGGAGTGGCTTGTTTGGCGGCTTGATCGGCTTCCTCATTTCCTTTGATGCCGACGTGGTTGGGAATCCAGGCAAGAGTGATGGCTTTTCCAAGGCTGGTTGTCCTGTGGTAGTGGCTGAGAATGGTGGTGATGATGCGTACATTGTCTCTGAGGAGTGGCTTCTTGATGGTATGTAAGGCACCTTTTGAGTCAGAGAGAATTAGGGCATGGTCAACTCCTTGCTGGGTGAAGAAGTCGAGGGTATTGGCTATGGCAACAAGCTCAGTCTGGAGCTATGAGCAGGAGTTTGACAGTCTCCAGGATTGGACATGCTTTCCAATGGTGAAGGCAGCAGCTGAGGCTCCAGTTTCTTGATTTACTGAACCATCAATGTAGAAGATTTGAGAGTTCAGCTTGCTCCAGCTCTGAGCTTTGTCCTTGTATATGTTTTTAAGGACAAGCGGGTTACTAAGCTTTTGGGTTGTTAGGGAGCTCGATCTTTATGTCGTATGGTTGGTCATTCCATGGGGGTGGGCATCGGTATACAGGAGGCGGAGTTTCCTGTATCTTGGCTAGAATGTCCTCCCTGACTGGCAGTGCTTGCAGGCCAGCGCAGATCTTGGCTGCCCAGGTTCTAGGATGGTGGTTGGGGTGGCGATTGAGGGCTAGATGGAGATTTGTGCCAGTGAGGCATTTATGTTGGGCAGTGGTGGTTTTGGCCACAAAGAGGCTCAGCCTTTGCTGAGCTCTGAGTTTGAGTGGCATGAGTCCCGATTCCATCTGGATGTTTTCTCTCTTGGTCCACATGGGGGCTACTAGCATGGTACGCATGGCATTGTTTTGAATGACTTCTATCTTGTCCCACTATTGGTCTTTTAGTAGCCAGAGTGTGGGACAAGCATAGTCTATGAGGCTGCGTATGGCTTGTACATAGCAGCTTTTGAGGACATTAAATGAAGCCCCATCGTAGAGGCCCGACATCCAACGAAGGCCCGCTTGTCGCTGGTTGCATTTGTCGCGCAAGTGTTGAATTTCAGGTCCAAAAGTTAGTTTGCGGTCGATGATTACACCCAGGTATTGGTGCTTGGTAACCCAGTCCACAGGCTCATTACCTATGACAAGATTAGTGTCTGGTCTCCACTGGTGGATGGGAAGGGCCTTGGTTTTGCTGGCATTGATATTAGCTCCGAGGGAGATGGAGGCTTGGTGAATCTTGGTGAGGCAGCGCTGGGTCTTGTTGGAACTTCTGTCACCTATTGTGATGAGGGCAAAGTCATTCGCATAATTGAAGAGATTGGCTCCATGCGGTAGTGCGATGTCCATGAGTTTTTCCATGAGACAATTAAAGAGGAAGGGGTTAAGGATTCCACCTTGGGGGGTCCCATTTTCGTGGATTTTGTAGGTGGAGTAGTGCCCTTCTACTTTGACTCGTGCACTACTGCTTTGTAGACTCTGCTTGATCCATGAGAGAAGGCTTCCTTTGATCTGCAATGCAACGAGAGCTGTGAGTATCGCCGGCACATTCGCTAGTTCAAAGGCCTTCTCTAGGTCTAGGAAAACGATGTATCCACGGGAGTTGTTGATACATGATAGCATGGAGGCTATGCATTCAGAGGTGCCTAAGCCAGGCTGGTAGGCAAACATGTTTTCTGGGAAGGGTGGGCATTTCCAGCGGACTCTGTTAAGCACCATCTATTCTGCTGTCTTGCTCAGGCAGCTTAGGAGAGATGGGGTGAGGGTTGTCAGGGTCTTGTGGTTTTGGGATGGGTTGAATGTCTGCTCTGTTCCATGAGGCTGGTCTGATTCTTCATGTGTATGTTGAATTGATCAGAGAGAGCAGAGCAAGCTTCCCTTGGGGCCCCATGTTTTGAATGATTGTGCATGAGATTCTATCAGCGACTGGGGCTGTGTTCTTAGAGCTTTTGCTTACTCTTGGTAGCTCAGTCAGAGAGAAGGGGGTATCTGTTCCGTCTTCATGGTTGATGGCCTCTTCTATTTCTTCCCATCTTGCGGTGGTGAGGTCCTGAAGAGTTGTTCTGGTGGCGATGGGGAGCTGGTTGGAGCTTGCACTTTCCGCAAATTTGAGGGAGAGTCCTTCTGCTGCCCTGTTAAGATCCCTGCGGGGAATGGTTTTAGGAGGATTACCTTTAGCAAAGGAGTTAATGCTCCTCCACATCTGGCCCACAGAGGTGTGAGCATCTATGGTGGAACATCACTCTAGCCATTTTTTCCTCTTAATGTTGCGTGTCTCTTCATGGACATGTTCTTTGACTGCCTGGAGAGTGTGGTAGGAGTCTTCAGTGCAACATTTTCTGTGCATTTTCCGGATGACGTTGAGCCGTTGATTGAGTTCTTTAACTCTGTCACAATAGTACTATCTGTCCCGTGGCATGTTGTGGTTTAGAGAGGATGATGGAGGAGTTTGCTTCAGCTTACAGGGCATTGACTAGCTCAGCCTCTGCTTGGTCGATGTCTTCAGATGGTGTGTAGGCTGAAAACCAATTGCTGAGGTGCTCCTGGAATCGGCCCCAGTCAGCCTTCTTGAAATTCCATCGAGGGGGAGGAGCTGGGATTTGGAAGAATTCAGGAATTGGCAGCGTGAGATGAATCCTGTCGTGGTCGCTTGTGACCAGGGGATGAACTCTCCATGTGGCGTCTTGCCTTAGGGAGTTGGAGACAAAGGTGAGGTCCAGTATTCCACCACTGTCATGAGTTGGCTCATGGTTGTTTAGAAGGGAGACGTCTTCTTGGTCATCCAGCAGGCTCATGATGTGTCTGCCTGCAGCACAGTAGTGCTCATACTTGAATCTTGGATGGTGAGCGTTGAAGTCACCTTCTGTTACCAAGTAACGATGACTGGCTAGCCCGAAGAGGGTAGTCAGGTCTAAGCCACCATCGTGTTGTCTGTAAATGTTGTACAGATCTATGCAGCTGCCCTGAAGTTTGATGTTAACAGTGAGGACGTGGACATCTTCGCCGCAGAATACTGGTCGGCTTATTTCCTTGGCAAACAAGTTTTTCTTGATGAAGGTGGCACTGCCTCTGTTCTCCCCTGGAGACCAGTGCTGGTAGAATCCTTTGTATCCTTAGAATTTTGGAGTGTTTTGCTCTGTGCACAGGGTTTCTTGAACCATGACGACTTCTATGTTGTCAGCCTTGGCAATGCCTTCAAGATGTTGTACCTTGTGTTTGAGACCCTGGACGTTCCAGTGTAGTCTTTGGTATGGGCTGAATATCTGCCTTGTTCCATGAAGCTGCTCTGAGTCTCAGGGTGTATGACTGGTTAATCAGAGTGAGTAGAGCAAGCTCCCCTTGGGGCCCCATATTTTGAATCATCGAGTATGTGATGCTGTCTGCTCCTGTGGTTGTGTTCTTGGAGCTCTTGCTCACTTTCTGCAGCTCGATCAGATTGAAGGGCATTGGCTTGAGCTTCGGTGTTGATGGCTTCTTCAACTTCATCCCATCTTGCTGCAGTGAGTTTCTGGAGAGTTGTTTTGGTTGTGATGGGGAGCTGGTCGGAGTTTGCCCTCATCACAAATTTGGTGGAGAGTTCTGCTACTCTGCTGGGGTTCCTGTGGGGAATGATTCTAGGAGGTCTTCCTTTAGCGAAGTGGTTGATATTCCTCTACATTTGGCCCAGAGAGGAGTAGACATCTAGAGTGGATTTTTTCCTTTTAAATTCTCTTGTCTCTTCATGGACATTGTTATAACCCCACTGGAAAACATATGTAAAGTATGCATCTCATAAAGAAACAGCCTAGCTTAGAAATATCCAACTTACCAAATTTCCATATGGTACTGAAGAGTAAATGGTTAGGTGCCGGCGAATAGTTTAGGTATAGATTTACCCGGAAAAAACAAAATATCAAGAAATTCCTGGACACCATGGTTAATATATGTTAGTACATATAAATAGGACATATTAAATAAAACTAGAGAAGTAACTTCCCTTAAATGTAGTAGATATTCAAGACTGGGAAATCCAATAACACTGTGTAAAACCGAAGTTCCAGCAACTCATACTTTTTCTTCTTACCTTTTCTTATTATATAGGAAACGAGGTACAATACTGTATTCATCTATTTTGGTATATATAGTATAAAATGTTAAGCACATTTAAACACTGAAATTAACAAACTAAATTATTATTAATATTACCATTATTATTATTACTATTATAGAAAAACTAAAACATTTACTGGAAAGAAACAAACTTGCTTACTTTCCGAGTTACTACACCCCTCCCGTACAATTCAAGACATACCAGAGCACGTGAAACTCCGCAGTACTAACGGGGACTTGGGTACCGGAGGTGTACTAGGATCCACCTCCAATTTCTCAGGACTAGGAGCACTTGATGTTCTCTCAGGGCTAGGTTTATCATCTTTCCAAATCCGATCTTTATAATGCTTCATCACTAGTCCTTTGTTTGTAGATACATTATAAGATAAAGGACCTGTTCTAGATTTAACAGTAGTTGGAGTTCACTTAGCACTGTGAGCATAATTACGTACCATGACTGGATCATAGTCGCTTCTAGTTCTGATGTTGCTTAACACTGTCTGTTGGATAGTTTTTCCAGGTCTTAGTAAATAAAAAACAGAATGTATTTGATGTCGAAGTAATACCTCAGAAGGTGACAAATTGGTTGTAGTGTGAGAAGTTAGCCTATACTTGAATAAAAATTGACAAGGGTAACCCTCACTTCCTCCCTCTTAGCATGAAGCAAAGAGGACTTGAAAGTACACACCATGTTTTCTGCCAGCCCATTCATAGAGGGATGAAAAGGTGCAGAATGTATATGACAAATTCCATTCAACTCAATAAAACTCTGAAACTAATTGCTAGCGAAGCAGCTAGCATTATCACTCACCAACACAACTGGCAGGCCCCATCTAGCAAAACATGGATGCTGTAGGTTTATAGTAGCAGTAGCAGTTATAGTATTAGTCAGGAATATCTCTACCCACTTAGAATATGCATCAACGATAATCAAATAATGAGTACCATGAATTGGACCTGCATAGTCCATATAAAAGTGACGCCATAGAACCGATGGCCATTCCAAAGGGTGAAGAGGGCTTTTCTTAGGAAAACTAGATTTTCTAGACATGTACGACAGGTCTTTACTAAAGATTCTATTCCATCATCTAACCATGAGCACCAAAAATGGGCCCTAGCCAACTCTCCTTTTAAATGCACCCATTTGCTCAGCATGTAACTCCCTAAGTAAAATTTATCTAGCTCTAACAGGGATAACAACTTTATGTCCCCATAGAATACAACCACACTGAGTCAACGACTTCGTCATTCTATTCTTAAATGGTATAAGTTCACTCTCTACTTTTTCAGGTCAATCATTATAACAATACTGCAATACTCTAGACAACACAGGGTCACAATTAGTCCATGTAGATATTTGTTTAGCAGTCACAGGTGTACTATGCATAAAGTCAACAGTATTAATCCATTCAGCAGGTTTAGGAACACTCTCGTTCATGCAGCTTAAAGGTAATATATGAAATGTGTCAGCACTACCTAAAAACTTGCTAGAGTAATGTACCACGTTGAACCAATATGCTTGCAATATTAACACCAATCGCTGTATTCTTCCCAAAACCATCATAGGGATACATTTATTAGCTTGAAATAAGCCTAGTAGGAGTTTATGATCTGTGACTAGCTTAAACTCTTGCCCCCATAAATAGAAATGAAAATCTCTTGACGGAAAAACTTAAGCCAACGTTTCTCGTTCAAGCTGAGAATAAAGTTGCTCAGTTTCAGTCAGAGTCCTCGAAATAAAATATACAGGTCTCTCTACGCCATCAATACGATGAGAAAGTACTGCACCATGCAATAGGAACTACTGTTGGTAGATAAATTATAGGTAACAATGGGTCAAAATGAGCCAACAATGTAGAATTCAGTAGAATTTCCTTAGATTTCTCAAGTGCACTTTGCTGTTCATTACCTCAAATCCACTTTTCATTGTCTTGTAATAATTATATAGGGGCTCTAAGAAAGTGGCAGCTTTAGGGAGAAGTTTCCTACAAAAATTCAGTGGGCCAAGATACGCTCTCAGCTTTGTTACATCTTTAAGACTAGGGACATTCTTAATAGCTTCTAGCTATTTCTCAGTAGGATGAATACCTGATGCATTTACCTTGTAGCCTAGATACTCTACTTCCTGGGTTAACCAAGTGCATTTATCCTAACTTTGATTAAGTCCCGCCTAATTTAATTTCTGTAAAACCAATCTGACTTTAGCTACATGTTCATCTTTACTCTTTCCAGAAACAAAGATATCATCTAGAAAAGTAGCCACTCCTGGAATCCTACTAAGCACAGACTCCATAGTTCACTGAAAAATACGTGGAACAGAAGCAATAACATAACACAACCAGTTGTACCTAAATAACCAACGATGTGTGTTAATAGGAGTCAAATCTTTAGATTAATCATCCAAACTCAGTTTCATGTATGCTTATGACACGTAAACTTAGAGAAATAGTTACCCCCAGAAATAGATCCGAGCAATTCTTTTAACTTAGGCAAGGGATACTTATCCAAAATTAGGGCTTCATTACAGGTAAGACGATAATCACCACATAGACGGACTGCTCTATTAGGTTTCAGTACTGGAACTACTGGAAAAGTCTAATTTGAATAATTCACAGGCTCAATAATAACCTCTTTCGAAAATCTATCTAGTTCGATATCAACCTTTTCTCTTAAAGCATGGGGAATCGTTCTAGCCTTAAAATATGTAGGAAGAACCTCAGGAGATATCTCAATACTTACTTCTAAACCTTTCAGACTTCCAACTTATGATTCATCAAAAAGATCTGGAAACTATTTCAGAAAAACATATTCTGTGGCATCAGTTTCATTTTGACTATGTAAATTAGGGTTAGGAGAGACTACTTCATCCACAGAAATACCTAAAGATTTAATCCAATCACGACCGATTAGGGTCTGGAAACTCATTCAGAAAAGATTTTCTGTGTCATCAGCTACATTTTGAATATGTATGTTAAAAGGCTAGGAGAGACAACTGCATCCACAAAAATACCTAAAGATTTAATTCAATCACGACCGAGTAGGTTAGAACCATTTTCGTCCACTACGATCAATTACACCTCTTTTTCATTAGATTTCTTGTCTAATGACACTGATACAGTTGCCCCACCACAGACGGAAATATGTTTGCCACCATACTTCTTTAGTACAGCATTAGAAAATAAGAATTACAAAAAGTTTTCCCAAAAACCGATTTTGACTTAGCAGTCCTGGTAGCACCAGTATCTAGCTCATAGGGTACTTTAACACCGTCAACATTGACTTCCACTGTATAGTGAGTTATGCTGTGAATGCCTTCATAGGAAAAGATATATTCTGCATTAGCTCTGATACCACCAATACTAGGCTTAGAAGTATCACTGACATTTGCCACTGTCTGTTCCGAGACTATGGTAATCTGCTTATCTTTAGTGAAACACACACTGGTTATGTTCTCAACCCTTTTACACTTATGACACTTTGCTTTTTTAAAAGGCCAATTCCACCTCCAATGTTCCTTACCACATCCTGAACATAGCTTATTAGGCTTAATATAATAATTAGTCTTACTAGACTGATTAGGAGTGCTAAATTTCTTTCCTTTCTAATCATTGGGTTTAGTATCACCAAAATTAGTAGCACTGGTATTTTGTGATTAACTCTTGATACTATGTATGGACCGAAAAATACTGGAAGAACACCAAAAGCTTAAACATCTTGTGCCACAGCCCCTCTCATCAAAACTATTTCAACAGCAATAGTAAATGTCAGGTCCTTTGTAGTTAATAAAGCTCTCTGGGTTGCTTCGCCCCTTAACCCTATCACAAAAAAGTCATGAAGCATTTCATCTAAATTAGAACTAAACTCAAAAGTTCCAGCACAAGCTTTAAAACTTGCCACATAATTGGATATACTCCCACCTGCCTCCTGCTTGGGACTATAAAACTTAAATCTCTCATAAATGACCACGACATGTGGGCAAAAATGCGATTTCAGTGCTGTAACTAATTCACCATAAGTGCAGTCTTCTGGTTTGTTGGGAGAATCAAGGTCCTTGACTAGGCTAAAGGTCTTTGGACCAATTAGGGTTAAGAAAGTTCAAACTTTCTTCTTGTAGTTAACAGGATTTGCCTTAAAAAACAATTCCTCTCTAGTAGAATAACTTTCAAAATCCTCATCTGCTTCTTTAAACTCGCTAATGCTTCCTATCACTGACATACTGACTTACCAAAAATCATAATACAGCACAAAAACAAATCAGTGTGGCACAATATTGCTAGAAAACTACGAAAGTTCAGTCTTGAAATACATAGGCTCCTGCTAAAATACCGAGATGAAAACTAAATCATAAATAGGCCTAAGCAATAGGTAAATAACCATGTGTTGGGGGGAAGGATGTTGTTGGTAAGTTTCTGTTTTACTAAGGAGACAGTTTCTAAATTCGGAAAAGAGTTCAAAGACATCCAAGGCTAAGTTTTACTTGCACACCCTCCGAATACAACTACTCGGTTAAATGAAACTTGGAATTCAACTTTCTTTTAATTTTGGAATGTAATGACACATTAAAAAACTGAATTAATTATTGGAAAACTGGAACAAATATGAAAAAAATGTCAAAACTTTAGTCTCAACTAGACGATCACCTCTGTCACCCAGGCAGAGTAGAATGGAGGACACTGCCATTGCAGAAACAGGGACGACACATCATTGGCTTGAGGGCAGACATGCCTGGAGGTTGTAATGGTTCTGCTCTTAACCTTTGCACCTCCCAATAGATCTGCTTCTTTCACTCTTCACTATTCAAACATTCGTGGGCTGAACTCTAATCTTTCGTCTGTGGAACACCACTTGGGCACTTTCCTCCCTAACCTCCTCCTCCTATCTGAAACCCACTTGTCTATACATGCTTCTACTGACTCATTCCAAATCTCTCACTATAATCTGTATACTCGTTTTCGTTCCAAAGATGGGGTCTGTGCATACTGCAACATTAACACTCCTACTGTGAGGCTCATGGACCTTGAATCTCTTGAGGTTGATGTTCTCTGGCTAAAAGTCTACCACTATCATCCTTTGCTACTGCTACTGTTCTCCAAACTCCACCGAGTTTGTGTCTTTCTTTGAATATCTCTCCTCGTGCCATGAGTCCTTGCTATCTTCTAACCCACATGCCGAAGTTCTCTACATTGGAGACTTCAATGTACACCTCAGTGAGTGGCTTCGTTCTTCTCACACTGATGTGGGAGGAAGTGAGACCCTTTCTTTCTCTATTACTCATGATCTGGAGTAAATTATCAAACATCCTACTCGCGTTCCTGATCATCACAAACATGCTTCTTTTTCTAAGCCTACAGCTACACTGAATATTCTTGGATATTCATCACACATCTTTTATCCCTTCACATCTGACAAGTCATTACACTCTCCATCTCTGTTTCTCTTAATGTATTTTTCGTGCCCAGGCCCGATGAGGGCTGCTTTATTTATATTTTTTGGCCCGTCCTGGTGTCACAATCATAAAAAAAAAAAAAAAAAAAAATGCTGCAAACACTCTTGACCTACTTTTTACTTTTAACACTTCAAACTACTCTTATTCTGTGCTTTCCCCCATTGGTAAATCTAACCACTCTATGATCTCTGTCTCTTCCATTTTTGCTCCCCCACCACCAATCCCTCCTACTCAGCGACGCCTTTGGCACTTCGAGCGAACTCAACATGAAACTTTGCGTAACTTTCTCTTTGACTTCCCATGGGATGACTACTGCTTTCGGTCCCGCAACCCTGATCAGGTAACTCTAAAATTTGCCGAGATCATGACCGCGGGAATGGAGGCATAGATCCCCTCTTCTACAAAAACTTTCTCTCCCCCTAAACCTTGGTTTGACCGTGCCTGCTCCATGGCTATCCAGGCTAGGAATCAGGCGCACCGATCTTCCCAAGCCTCTCCTTCCGATTTAACTCGCTCTGCTTTTATTATAGCTAGGAATCGCTGTGCAGCTCAGATTCGAAGGTCTAAGGCTTCCTTTATAAGAAGGAAAGTTGATGATCTTAATTCCTCTCTCACTGACAAATGCTTCTGGTCCTTAGCCAAAAACCTCTCCAAAAACTTCTGTAACTCAAGCTTTCACCTTCTCATTCGTTCTGATGGTTCTATAGCTTGCTCTCCCACTGACAAAGCCACTCTCTTTGGCTCTCATTTTTCTGCCAACTCTTCTATCAACGATTCCAGCGCACCTGTTCCTCAGTCTTTTCCCCTCTCTAACCCTATGCCCTCCCTTATCCTTTCTTCACGCAAAGTTCATAAGGTTCTTCGCTCGCTAAAGACGAACAAGGTTTCTGGTCCCGATGGTATCCCTGCAAGGTTCCTTAAGGAGTTTGCAGATGAACTGGCTCCCGTACTTTGCCGTCTTTTTCGCCTCATTCCGTCAACCAGTATCTATCCTTCATCTTGGAAGCATGCTCTAGTTTAACCTGTTCCTAAGAAGGGTCATCGCTCTATTCCTTCTAACTACCGACCTATTGCTCTAAGCTCCTTTATTGCTAAAGTTTTCGAAACTTTGCTCAATGCTCACTTCTTGATACACCTTGAATCTAACTCACTTATCTCCGATCACCAATACAGCTTCCGCAAGGCAAGATCCAATGGTGATCTCCTGTCCTATCTTACTCATGTATGGTCATTTTCTCTGAGGAACTATGGGGAATCCTTTGTCGTCACCCTTGATATCTCTAAGGCTTTTGACAGAGTCTGGCACAAGGGTCTGTTGGCCATACTCCCTGCCTATGGCTTTACTCCTTCTTTCTGTTCTCTGATTTAAAATTTTCTTACTGACCATTCTGTATCTGTAATTGTTGATGGTGCGACATCTAGCCCTTTCTCTGTTTCCAGTGGTGTTCCACAGGGCTCTGTTGTTTCACCTACTCTCTTCCTTCTCTTCATCAATGATCTTCTACAATCCCCATCTTCCTCTCTTCTTCATGCCTTTGCCATTGATTCTACCCTTCACTTTTCCTCTGCCTTTTCTTCACAACCTTCATCTGTTACACGTAATCAATCTCATATCACTCTTTCTTCTACTCTTAACTCCAATTTGCAGAGAGTATCTGAATAGGGCACTCAAAATTTAGTTAAATTCCATGCCTCCAAGACACAGTTTCTGGCTATCTCTTTATCTTCTTCTCCTCCTGATAACCCTATTGTCTTCAAAACTAATGAAATTTACCCTCTTAACTCTATCAATATATTAGGAATCCATATAGCATCTAACTTGTCTTGGAGGAATCACATAATCCAAATTTCTAAATCTTCCAAAATATTTGGGTTTTTGTTTCGTTTTCGTCATTACTTTTCCTCATTGCAGTTACTTAAAATTTACAAAGGTCTTATCTGCCCCTGTTTAGAATACTGCTCACACATCTGGGGTGCTTCTTCCTTTACTTATCATCTTGATAGGGTTGAATCTAAGGCAGTCAGACTCATTAATGATCCTTCTCTTACTTCTAACCTGGATTTTCTCTCTCTTCGCCGAAAGGTATCTTCCCTTTCGCTTTTCTATCACTACTACTTCCATCGCTGCTCTGATGAGTTGGCGAGTTGCATCTCTCCTCCACTGCCGAGGCTGCGTAACACTCGCCAAGCAGCCTCATCTCATAGTTACTGTGTGGAGATTTGTAGCTCGCGGATTGGTCAGTGCAGAGACTACTTCTTCCCATCTACCTCCAGAATATGGAACTTGTGACAGAGTGTTTCGCTCAAAGTCACCAGAGGCTGTTAGATGCCTTATTAATTAATTTAGTAACTTAACTGTCATTTTTCAAACTAAAAAAATAATTCCCACTTCTTGACTTTTGCAGATTATGATTATTTGCAATTTATATTTTAACTTATAGCTAATCTTAAATATACCTTATTTACTCTTCTTGTCCGTGTAGAAGTATAGTCCCGATATAAAGGCTGCTCCTATTTTCCGTCTGCTACGAGCCAAGAACATTCTGGAGATTGTTTACCAGTAACCTAACTTTTCATTATTATTCTCGTTTTATTTTATTTGCTTTCCCTTGTTGCACCTGAAAATACTGTCTCTCCCTTGCATCTCTGCAATAATTGCCTGCCAGGGACCACCACTAAAATAGTCCTTAAATTATATCAGAGCCAGTTACTGCTCTAGAAATGTATCCTACAGATGAACTCACCAGGAGGGACAATGAGGCGTCCTCCATTGGCGCTCAAACTTTGAAGAGGCAACATCTCGCCTGAGCAGTCTAAGTTTATTTCACACCTTATTTACGTGGCATCTTCGCAGGAATTCATCTAGCACAACAAGGTGAGGGATAGTGTATGGTAAAGCTCGTGGGTCAAGCAAATTGGTTTATTTTCGAGAATTAGTTACATTCGTTACTGACTAAATCTTACGAATTTTTATTCTCAGATTCCATTCCCATACACACGAAATTTTGTAGATTACCAAACTGGAATCTCACTTGCCAAAATTAATTCGTTAACCTGTAAATTACAGCTGATATACATTGCTATGAAGTTTCTTTTCATTGAATGTGATAAACGAAAATCTCATCCTCTGAAGACTGGTTATGAGCCCGTAAAAATCTATCTCTTTTCCTAATAAATTCTAATTTCATTTCACCTCTTTCTATCATCGTAAATAAAGTGTTTTACGTCAAAAACTCGTCAATAAAGCTATTTGCTATACAAATTGCAAATAATTAATCATTTAGCTAAAGTGTTTTATGCTATAAACTGCAAATAATTAAAAGGTAGTTTTACCCTGTTGGCTTTTCAAATATTTCTTGTTAACCACAATTTAATGAATGCATACTGTAGTTATCTTGCTAATTCTTCATATGTTGGGGATAAAGTGTTTTGAGTTATAAGTTGTAAATACCTCAAAAGGTGGTTTTGCACCCTCTTTTTTCATTGCAAGCAGTTCTTGATAACCAAAAGTGAATGAATACTGTATTTATCTCGTAGATTCTTCCTTTATCCTAAATAGAGTGTTTTACCATATTAATTGTAAATCAGTAATAAGCATTGCAACTTTTGTGGTTGCCCACAATTTAAGGAATACATACAGTACTGTATTTGTCTTGCTTATTCTTCATTTATTGTGAATATAGTTTTCCTTTAAAACCAGTAAAGAATTAATGGTTTTGTATGCTATTATGGTAGCATAAATATTTCTGGTTAGCTGTGAATAACCAATATATTTTCATCCAGTAGAATGACATTGGAAACTCATTATATGTGTGCTCATGCTTTCAGTTTCCCATTATAAACAGTGTGTCATTTCTGTTTCTGAAATTGCAGTGTCCTGTATTCTACTCTGCCTGTGTGACAGAGGTAATATCGAGTTAAGGCCAAAGTCTTGGCATACGTCCGTGGTGCCGGGAAACGAAATCGTGCTCACCACCTCCGGAATTCGAGGCAGCATTTCATAAAATTTAATTAGAAAATTCAATTATTTTAATGTCATTGCATTTCCAAAATTAAAAGAAAGTTGAATTCTGAGATTCATTTAACTGACTAATGGTAATAGAGATGGGGTGTTCAAGTACAAATATCTGTCCTGTCTGTTTGTGAGCTCTTAACCGAGCTCGGGACTTTGAGTCCCCTTAGTAAAACAGGATCTTAACAACACTCAACCATCCTAACCTCCAACAAGATTGGCGCCCGAACAGGGACCCGAACAGACAGACTGATTTTGATAAATTTATTTTTATTTTGCTTTTTAACATTGCACATGAAACCCGATTACCATTGGCTCGATTATTGAAATGAATGAATCTTAGGCTGCACACAAAAACTTTTGCGCTAGAGACATTGCGGATAAGAAATTTTTCTTTATTTTCAATATTAATTATGGTAACTAATATTTTCTTGTTTCCCATGTGGTAAGCAATATTTCAGGAACTCTACGTGAGATTATGTGGTAACAGACTTTAGAAATTTTGCATGACGAGAAGACATGTTATTTAAAATTTCAATTATTTGCGTGATAAGATTGAGTTTTAAAGCATTCGTGTTTTATATATCCGTTAAAGGGTGATACTTGTTAGGAATTGTTTATATTTCCTTGGGATTTAGGAATTGGGAGAAAGCATATTAAGTATTTTGCTTATAATTGTGCTTTATATTCAAGCATTGACTGCTCATAGATTGGGAAGAAAAACTTTGGTGTCATTTATTGAGCCTAGGCTAAGCCTTTCATGTGTCTGAGTTGTCACTTGAAAATAAATTTTCTCATTACTAGTAGAAATGTGTAATCTGGCTGCCTAGTAAGCTGTTAGCTTATCGTTGGTGTATTTTGCATAGGATCTGTGCCCTTTCGGTAACACTCCAGAATTTTACTTACGACATTTTATTTGTGGGTACTGCCATATACGCGCTCATACGCAGGCACGACCGCTATACTGTACTTGTTCGTATTACTTACGACATTTTATTTGTGGGTACTGCCAAATACGCGCTCATACGCAGGCACGACTGCTATACTGTACTTGTTTGTACTCTCAGGCACTGGGTGCTAGTCGGTAAAATTCGTTGTTGCTCATTCCTTTCATTTGCACCATAACTGAAGGTACTGCCACATATTGCTGTTAAGCAGGCACGACTGCCATTCTGTATTACCAGTGTTTCATGCACTGTTTTGCAACATTTTGCTGCTGTTGCACTTGATTGTGTTGCTCATTCCTTTCATTTGCACGATTACCGCAGGTACTGCCACATATTGCTGTTAAGCAGGCACGACTGCCATTCTGTATTACCAGTGTTTCATGCACTGTTTTGCAACATTTTGTTGCTGTTGCACTTGATTGTGTTGCTCATTCCTTTCATTTGCGCCATAACTGCAGGTACTGCCACGTATTGCTGTTAAGTAGGCACGACTGCCATTCTGTATTGCCAGTGTTTCATGCACTGTTTTGCAACATTTTACTGCTGTTGCACTTGATTGAATTTTGAGTCACTTTTAGGGTGAGGTTTTGAGATCACTTTTACGTTTAAGTTTGAACTGTGGTGTTGAATTATTTTTTCTCCTTGGTGTTGTGTGGTTCTTTCATTTTTTTTTTCTACTACTGTATTGTAGAGATCTGTTTTTTTTTTTTGGTGGTTGTTTTGGCACTTCGTTATTGACTGTTTAGGAAACAAACATGGAAACCATCAAAACATTCGATGAGGAGCGTTACCTGGACATAATGATTGCTAGGGGTGAGAGATACGGTTTTTCCCCAAGACAGAAGCTCTTCGAATGGGCTCATGAGAAGATGGTTGAACGCCGAGATAAGCTGGAGAAGAGAGCAAGTGATGAGGCACAAGCACAATGTTATGAGGCACAAGCACAACGTGATGAGGCACAAGCACAACGTGAACATGAGCTTGCGCTTGCTTGGCTTCGAGCGGGAACCCCAGACAGTAGTCCTTTATCTGGAAATAGAGATTACAGGAACGGGAAGCACAAGAGCCCCTCGCAGAACTTCAATCGTCCAGCTCCTCCTCCTCACACTCCTAAGCCTTATTATGGCCATGCACCCACACTCAAGAAGGATGACCCGGTAAGACCTAAGCCTCAGCAGTTAAGAGGCAAAGGCCATTACTCTGCTCCACCTTCCCAGGGTTTTCAGCCAAACTCTAAGAGCCACCATGCTCCCTCACACAGCGGCGGCCCACATTGCCGTCTGGCCACTCACTCAGCCTATGTTGTGGAAACAGGGCCAGAAAGGGCCAATGAGGATAATGCCGAGGAACCACCACACAAACTTGCCAAAGTGAAATTCATCGAACATGATGATCTGGAAATGATCCCAAAATGCCTAGAAACCATAAATGGTGTGGAAGCTGAGATAGCCCTTGACACAGGGGCCAATGGCATACTTGTTGATGAAAGATTCGTCAGGGATGAAGATTTTACCAGCAAAGTCGTTCGTGTGCGGGTTGCTGAAGGAACACCCCAAATACGACGCTGCTGTGTCATTAACCTGGATTGCAAATACTACAAGGGAAAAGCCCCAGCTGTGGCAATGATTGGGCTTATGTACCCTGTCTTGATGGGTCGTGCACTGAACCTAGTTCCTATTTTTCAGGCTGACCTCTAATATAAGGACATTTCTTGTTATAACTTCCCTCATGAGAAGTCACATGAAGCCATTTCAGCAGCAACTCCTGGCCTCGATGCCAAGAATATGGACAATTCTCCGACTGACTCCGTTGAGTCTGCTGCAGTCAGCACACGTAATGTGGAACGCGGAGAGTTTCCCCCTCCTTTACCAGATGATGCACCTCTAGAGCCATTGAAGTCCCGTCCAGACTTTGCCAAATTGCAGCAAGACTGCCCCAGCCTCAAACGCTGGATGCAGCAGGCCACCGTGGGAAGGACCTTCACAGTGAGAGGAGGAGGCCAGATCACTTACGCCCTTGAAGATGGAGTACTTCGTAGGCATGTGACTAAAGATGGCCACACCTTTAAACAGTTGGTGGTGCCCGCTTCGTTGCGCCGCCAGGCTATGTATGTGGCACACCATTTACCTCTGAGTGGACACTAAGGCAAAGCAAAAACTCGGTACGTCCTTCAGAAGGCTTTTGCATGGCCAAACATGTACGCTGAGGTAGACAGATATGTAGGCTCCTGCCCTGTTTGTCAATCCACCTCAACGGCACCGGTACCGAAAGTTCCCCTGGAGATAATTAAGCTCTGAATGGAGCCATTTTCCAAGGTCGCTATTGACATACTAGGTCCTATTAATCCAGCTTCATCCACGGGGAAACAATTCCTCCTGGTATATGTTGACCTGGCAACAAGGTACCCAGATGCAGTGCCACTGTCTTCTATCACAACTGAAGCAGTCGCTCATGCCCTATTTGAAATCTGCTCCAGGGTTGGCTTTCCTGAGCAGGTCACTTCTGACAATGGAAGTCAGTTTACAAGTAGGCACTTTGAGGCTTTCTGTAACCTTTTAGAAATGAAGCATATTCGTACGAGTGTCTATCATGCCCAATCAAATGGAGCATGCGAACGCTATAACGGGACATTGAAGCGATGTTTGCGCAAGCTAGTGATAGATGTACCTAGGCAGTGGGACAAGTACGTCCCTGCTGCACTTTTCTCCTTCAGAGACACGCCCCACGGCACTACTGGATACTCGCCTTTCGAGCTGATTTATGGTCATAAGGTCAGAGGCCCAGTAGAATTCTTGGCAGAATGTTGGGATTCACCTACCATCGAAGATGACGATAGGGACGTTCATGAGTATATTTTGAAGTTTTCATCTCACCTCAAAAAGGCTTGGAAAACTGCACAATTAGCCATTAAGGGTCACCAGCAGACTGCCAAGCTCCTCTTTGACAAGCGTGCGCAGCGTCATGCCCTGACACCCGGAGATCGAGCTCTGTTACTTCTTCCAACAGATACCCGCAAGCTAATGCTACGCTGGAAAGGACCGTACACTGTGGTACACCGGGTGAACCCTGACAATTATGTGCTAAATGTTAATGGCAATAACCGGAAATACCACATTAACCAGCTGAAGCTTTATTGTGAGGACCCGGAGGCCCACAGGGATCCTGCGCTGGCACTCTCAGCAACCCCTATAGATGCCCCCAGCATCAACAGAACCTCCGAGGCTGCAGCAACACAGGTGCTCCATTATAGCCACCCCTTACTTCCTATATTGGAATACTCCACCCTTGCAGTGGAGACAGACTTACGGGAGTGGAGTTTTTCGGAAGAAGCCCCTCTGGCCGCAGCCACCGCCCTTGCAATTGAAGACAAGCTTAGCTTTTGATGATGGTAAGGATCCTGCCATTCCCACACACCGAAAAGAAAGTGTGAGTAATTGCATTATTAACTCCAGACTGCAAACGAATCAACGGGAACAGCTGAACAAGCTATTACAGGACTATGAGAACGTCTTCAATGACCTCCCAGGCATTACCACTACCCTTGAGCATCATGTCAGATTGACTGACCCAGAGCCATTTCGGCATTCCTATGGTCTTCCCCACCAGCTGTCCTTACGGCTGAAGGAAGATCTTGACACTTGGGTCTGCCTCGGAATAGTTGAAAAGAGCATTTCGCCTTGGTGTTCGCCGTTACTGGCAGTGCGTAAGCGAGATGGCAGTCACAGGTTCTGCCTTGACTGTCGTAAGCTTAACTCCCGTACCATCTTTGATGGAGACTTTGATGGAGAGCCCATTGCTGACGCCGAGTATATTTTCTCGTTGCTTTCCCAAGCCCGTTACCTGTCCAAGTTGGATTTTTCCAGTGGATTTTGGCAAGTCCCGTTGAGCGAGACTACCAAGCCTCTTACAGCTTTTTCCACAAGATATGGTCTATACCAGTTCGGGGTCATGCCTTTTGGTATGGTAAATGCCCCTGGCTGCTTTAGCAGACTCATGAGGATAGCACTACAGGATCTCAACAATGTATCGTGCTTTATAGACGACATCCTGGTGCATTCTCAGGATTGGTCATCGCATCTCGAGACCCTTCGCAGAGTTCTTACTCGTCTGAACCAGCATGGACTTCATTTAAAGCCTTCCAAATGTGAGATTGGTTTCACACAATTGCAGTATCTCGGCCACGTGGTTAGAGCAGGAGTTATGTCCCCTTTACATGACCGGGTACAAGCTATTAAGGATATGGAGAAACCTGCCACTGTCACTCAACTGAGATCATTCCTGGGTAGTGCCGGCTACTACCAACGGTTCACTCCACACTTTAATACTATCGCTGCCCCTTTGCAGCAAATGACCTCCTCAAAGCAAAGTAAAACCTCCCCTGTCCAATGGACAGATGAAGCGGAGAGAGCATTTTTCAAGCTCCGAGAAGCATTGGCGGGTGAGCCAGTATTACAACTGGTGAACCCTGATTTTCCATTTATCTTGCAGACCGACGCCTCAGACGAAGGCCTGGGTGCCGTGCTCTTGCAAGCCCGATCAGACAACTCAGCAGAAGTAGCTCCAGTGCGATATGCAAGCCGCAGGCTTCGCCCTGCTGAGCGAAATTACTCCACCGTGGAGAAGGAAGCTCTAGCTGCATATTGGGCCATAAAGAAATTTGAAGACCATCTGTATGGCCAACATTTTACACTGAGAACCGACCACCGACCTCTCCTATATTTACAGACTGCAGACAAGCTAAATCCTCGCCTGAAAAGGTGGGCACTTTACCTGAATCTTTTCAAATTCACTGCCCAACATGTTCATGGCAAGGACAATGACCTTGCTGATCTACTAAGTCGACGGTCGTTACCCTCATATGAGGAAGCTGGTGCTGTTAGCCTAATTTTGACTAGTCGGTAAAGATTACTTCTCTAATGTGTTGTTTATTTTTTATGTTTATCTTTTATGTCTTTAATACTGTACTGTACTTGTTTATTTTAGCGTACAAATGTTATTCCTAATGGAAGACGAAAAAGATGAAGAATAATTCTTTGATAGTAGTTTTATATTTCACTTTGTGGGACTTTGAAAGCCAGAACATGGCAGAAACATTTTAGTTTAGTGTTGAATAGCTGAAACTTTTAAATCCAGTCGCCAATGTTAATGACGACGTGGTTAAAATTTTTAATTTGCATATACTGTATTTTTTTTTTTATATTATATTATTGCCTTCTTGCATGTGAAGCATTCATAAACTTAAATATTGATATTCACTGATATCTAATTGTGATTTAATTTTCTTGAAATTTGAATTTGATCACATTTCCTTTATGTTTTGCTTGTCATTTAATGTTTTGTTTACAAGACTTGTTCACTTTTCCTAATAGTATGATATGTTCCAGTGGTGGATCCCATTCTTATTGTTCATTTGATCTTTTCCATGAAAAGGATATCTCATCCCTCATAATAACACTGAAGTCACCGTAACTTCCTCTGTTCTTTTTTCGCCTTCTGTAGTAGAATTTTGCTAAATCAATATTCTCTAGAAAGGGCCTTTGTGACAGAGTGTTTCGTTCAAAGTCACCAGAGGCTGTTAGATGCCTTATTAATTAATTTAGTAACTTAACTGTCATTTTTCTAACTAAAAAAATAATTCCCACTTCTTGACTTTTGCAGATTATGATTATTTGCAATTTATGTTTTAACTTATAGCTAATCTTAAATATACCTTATTTACTCTTCTTGTACGTGTAGAAGTATAGTCCCGATATGAAGGCTGCTCCTATTTTCCGTCTGCTACGAGCCAAGAACATTCTGGAGATTGTTTACCAGTAACCTAACTTTTCATTATTATTCTCGTTTTATTTTATTTGCTTCCACTTGTTGCACCTGAAAATACTGTCTCTCCCTTGCATCTCTGCTATAATTGCCTGCCAGGGACCACCACTAAAATAGTCCTTAAATTATATCAGAGCCAGTTACTACTCTTAGAAATGTATCCTACAGATGAATTCACCAGGAGGGACAATAAGGCGTCCTCCTTTGGCGCTCAGACTTCGAAGAGGCAACATCTCGCCTGAGCAGTCTAAGTTTATTTCACACCTTATTTACGCGGCATCTTCACAGGAATTCATCTAGCACAACAAGGTGAGGGATAGTGTATGGTAAAGCTCGTGGGTCAAGCAAATTGGTTTATTTTTGAGAATTAGTTACATTCGTTACTGACTAAATCTTACGGATTTTTATTCTCAGATTCCATTCCCATACACACGAAATTTTGTAGATTACCAAACTGGAATCTCACATGCCAAAATTAATTCCTTAACCTGTAAATTACAGCTGATATACATTGCTAAGAAGTTTCATTTCATTGAATGTGATAAACGAAAATCTCATCCTCTGAAGACTGGTTATGAGCCCGTAAAAATCTATCTCTTTTCCTAATAAATTCTAATTTAATTTCACCTCTTTCTATCATCGTAAATAAAATGTTTTACGTCAAAAACTCGTCAATAAAGCTATTTGCTATACAAATTGCAAATAATTAATCATTTAGCTAAAGTGTTTTATGCTATAAACTGCAAAGAATTAAAAGGTAGTTTTACCCTGTTGGCTTTGCAAATATTTCTTGTTAACCACAATTTAATGAATGCATACTGTATTTATCTTGCTAATTCTTCATATGTTGGGGATAAAGTGTTTTGAGTTATAAGTTGCAAATACCTCAAAAGGTGGTTTTGCACCCTTTTTTTCATTGCAAACAGTTCTTGATAACCAAAAGTGAATGAATACTGTATTTATCTCGTAGATTCTTCCTTTATCCTAAATAGTGTTTTACCATATTAATTGTAAATCAGTAATAAGCATTGCAACTTTTGTGGTTGCACACAATTTAAGGAATACATACAGTACTGTATTTGTCTTGCTTATTCTTCATTTATTGTGAATATATTGTTTTCCTTTAAAACCAGTAAAGAATTAATGGTTTTGTATGCTATTATGGTAGCATAAATATTTCTGGTTAGCTGTGAATCACCAATATATTTTCATCCAGTAGAATGACATTGGAGACTCATTATATGTGTGCTCATGCTTTCAGTTTCCCATTATAAACAGTGTGTCATTTCTGTTTCTGAAATTGCAGTGTCCTATATTCTACTCTGCCTGTGTGACAGAGGTAATCATCGAGTTGAGGCCAAAGTCTTGGCATACGTCCGTGGTGCTGGGAAACGAAATCGTGCTCACCACCTCCGGAATTCGAGGCAGCATTTCATAAAATTTAATTAGAAAATTCAATTCTTTTAATGACATTGCATTTCCAAAATTAAAAGAAAGTTGAATTCTGAGTTTCATTTAACCGACTAATGGTAATAGAGATGAGGTGTTCAAGTACAAATATCTGTCCTGTCTGTTTGTGAGCTCTTAACCGAACTCGGTACTTTGAGTCCCCTTAGTAAAACAGAATCTTAACAACACTCTACCATCCTAACCCCAACAGAACTCTCTTCCTCCTTCTGTCTTTCCTAATTCTTATGACCTTTCATCCTTCAAAAAGCAGATCTATCGTCATCTCAGAGCCTAGTCCTCCATATCTCTGGGTCCTCTGTACTTTGACTGTTTTTTTCTGTCTGTTGTTTTCCTTTGTGCGACATTACCTCATCTCTCTCTTGCCCTTAACCTTTTTCTTTTCCTTTGTCTTGGTATTTTCTCGTGCCCGGGCCTTTATTGATGAGGGCAGTTTCTGCCTGTCCCGGCGTCACACTCTTAAAAAAAAAAAATTAATAATGGGAAAACTGAAGGCATGAGCACACAAATAATGAGTTTCCAATATTATTCTACTAGATGAAATTATGTTGGTTAGTCACAGTTAAGTAGAAATATTTATGCTACCATAAGAGTATAAAAACTCAGCGAGACAAATACAGTATGTAGTCATTAAATTGTGGCTCCACTTCCTGAATACCGATGCCCACCCCCATGGAATGACCAACCACTCGACATAAAGATCGAGCTCCCTGACAACCCCAAAAGCTTGGTAAACCTGCTTGTCCATAAAAACATATACAAGGACAAAATTCAGAGAAGGAGCAGGACAAACTCTCAAGTTTTCTACATTGACACCTCAGTAAACCAAGAAACTGGAGCCTCAGCTGCTGCCTTCACCACTGGAAACCACGTCCTATCCTGGAGACTGTCAAACTCCTGCTCATCGCTCCAGACTGAGCTTGTTGCCATAGCCAATGCCATCGACTTCCTCATCCAGCAAGGAGCTGACCATGCCCTAATTCTCTCTGACTCTAAAGGCGCCTTACAGGCCATCAAGAAGCCACTCCTCAGAGACAATGTATGTATCATCACCACCATCTTCAGCCACTACCACAGGACAGCCAGCCTTGGAAAAGCCATCACTCTTGCCTGTATTCCCAGCCACGTCAGCATCAAGGGAAATGAGGAAGCCAATCAAGCCGCCAAACAAGCCACTCTTAGAGCAGAAATCCAAATATCTGTGCCACCAAGTCACTCCTTAACGTCTTAATAACTAAACACAACCTGTGCACTGACATTGGCTCCCCCTCCACCCAGTGGTACAAAGCCACCACCGATCTTCAGCGAATCACCCTGCCTAAGAACCTTCGACGAAGTACGGAGGTCAATGTGTACCGTCAGAGACTCGGATACAAGTGCACCTGGCGAATAGTGGATGATATCATCAGGGATTGCACCTTCTGCCAGGTAGCCTCACCAAATCCACTGCTCCACTACATCCTCGAATGTGATTCCTTTTCAGAAATTTGACGGAAAACTGGTGCCCCCGCAACATCAAGTGAAGATCCAAATGCCCTTCATGTTGCTAGCTCCATAATCAGACTAGCAACAAACAACTACATGAACAGTCTACTGAATATCATCAGTCAATGCCCTCCACCGAGATAACTATGTAATAACTCTTTCACCACCAAAACAGGAATTCATTAAAATGAATAATTGTTTGATGTAAACTAATAATCCTCAGCTGAACACTTATGTTTTCCACTATCTTTACAGTTTTGTACAACCTCACCTGCGGGCCAAAATAGGAAAGTCCAGTCCCCCTCAAGAGCGAATCCACCAGCAATAAGTGAAGTTTACCCCACCTCCGCGCCAAAATAGGAAAGCCCATTCGCGCTCAAGAACGAATACCTCCTTCAATCAACAAATCTTACCCCACATGCGGGCCAAAAAAGGGAAGGTCCTCTCACCCTCAAGGGAGAACATCAACGAAAAGAAAAAAATGTTTGCAATGCCAATAGGGAAAAATTACTTATTATTTGCAAGTTATACTGTAAAACACTTTATTTTCTATAAAGGAAGAATCTACGAGCTAAATATGTATTCACTAAATTTTTATTAACAAGAAATGTTTGCAGTGCCAAAAGGGCAAAAAAACACCTTATTAATTATTTGCAATTTATAGCATAAAACACTTTATTTACGAGTATTGACGTAAAACGCTTTATTTACAATGATAGAAAAGGGGTGAAATGAAATTAGAATTCGCTAGAGGGGTTACATTTTCTTTTTTGTGGTAATGAGCAATCTTCTGAGCGCTTTATTTTATGAGATAGGTAATCTACAAAAGCTTGTTTGTATGGGAATGGGACTGAAAAATGACTTAGGATTTGACCAGCAACGGGTTTGACCGCAAACTGATATGATCAGTAATGGAATTATCCAGTTTCTCGAATTCCCAATTTGCTTGACCAACGAGCTTTACTTTCAACAATCTCTCACCTTATTTGTGACAGATGAATCCCTTTTAAGCTTGCACCAACGAAAGAAATTTGGAGTAATTGTGACTGCTGAGGCGAAATCTTGCCTCTGTGAAGTATCTGCCAATCAAAAGTGATCAAGCGTCCCTCTTCGTAACGTCATCATACTTTTGAATATTTAGGCATGCTTAATATAAATGAATAGGCAAAAGTACTATCTGTACATGAAAGGAAGTTTACTGGCCGGCCAACCTTAGTTTTTATTTTTAGGCTAAGAACAGAATTCTCCTATTCTGTATTATTTATTTTAGCCTAACAAGGAAAAGTTCCGCTCACCCTCAAGGGAGAACATCAAAGGGAAAAGAAAAGCCTAACAAGGATGGGTGGAAACGGGTCATGAAGGACCCGTAGGTGAATAATTCTTGTCGTTGAGAGGACAGGTTTGAAGGTGTTGTATGCTGTGAGGCTATGTTTACAGTGGTGGGTACTGGCTTATTGTATCAAGTAGGGTACCAATATAATGCATGGCTTCTTTTAGTATGTTTGTTTCTACTAAGGAGCATCAGGATTTTGAGAGGGGTTGCTTATTGCTGTGGTCGTCCGCCTACTTCTGAGAAGACTTCACATTCCCTGAAATATTGTAGGAGAGGTCTTTCTGGTTCTTCTTTGCATAAATTGCACTCTTTAATAGTGTTATCTTTTGAGTTCTCAGGCGCATATTTACCCCAGTGTTAGCATGCAGAAATTGACTGCAGTACTTCTATGAAGAATTCTGGGGAGGTTTATGGTCTGGAGACTGGTTGTTGTGTTGTGCCAGGATGTGGAGGCTGATCCAGTGTTTGAGCACTGGTTGTCTTTGTAGTCATAGGTTGATGAGTTTCCTGGTGACTTTGCTTTTGATCTGGAGGATGCTGGGGTAATTGAGATGATTGAATCTCAGTCCGAGGGAGGCTTGTTTGGGTGCATGGTCTAATACCGTCATGGCTGGGGACCCAGGCATGAATGAAGGTTTTAGCAGTGTTAATGACCCTGTAGTAGTGGTGGTGTATATCTGTGATGATTCTCACATTGTCTGCCAGGGGCGTCTTCTAAATGGCTTGTCAAAATTCTATTTTATTTAATTTTTTTAGTTTCTAAACTCATGGATTGGTAGAACGATATCGAAAGGATTTGAATATGTGCCTTACAAACTGAATCAATGGCCTACAGGCACAATTGTCCAGCCATTTCGTGGGGGCAAACAATGGACACAACCTGGGTATTCTACAAAATATCTCAAACTACAGTCATACCAAAATAAACAGCAAAGAGCTAATGAAACAATCCCCTATACGCGAGACTACAGAAAGAGACATGATACAAACCTCTCTTATCGCCGTCCACGCACAAGAGACTTCTCCTGGAGTGATGGCTCTTACAACCCTAGACACTCACCTAGGCATACAAACTTTGGGAAGGCCCGATCATACCACGGCACGTACTCAAACCAGCGTTACACATCCAACGGCAGGTACAGACACCAGGATCCATGGGCTAACCCCAGAACACACTACAATGATGACTTCCCAGCAGAATCACACAGTTGAAACTACAACTATGACTATGGATACCACCCCAATGAAACATGGTAAGAATGTAACATTAGTACATGTGAACGCTCAGTCCCTGCTCGCTCATTTTGAGGAAATAATAATGCTAACAAAAGACTACAACATAGACATCCTCTGTGTAAGTGAAACTTGGCTTCCTCCTACAACTGAAAATAAATATGTGAATATCCCAGAGTTTAAAATATTTTGCAATGACCATGGACGAGGGGGTGGGGTTTGTATTTATGTTAGAAATTATCTTAGTGCATCAGAAATAACCACAGGTTTAGAAGAAACTGAGGAGCTCGAAGATTTATGGATCACTGTGCAGTATCAGAAACTTCCATCTTTCATTATAGGGTGTGTTTACCGTCACCCTAAAGCACCTACCAGTTCATTCAATCATCTGCTAGAAGCATTCTGAAATATCTGTGTGCGTCATAAACCCATATACATACTTGGTGATTTTAATGATGACTTGCTCTCAGCAGATAACAAAATGAAAAGGGCGATCAACACTGTGAAGTTAACACAAATAGTGACAAAACCGACCTGCATAACCCCTAATTCTAGTACTCTTATAGATCTGATAATAACAAATAAAGTGGAAAGTATACCCTATTGGGACGTAGTTCCCTGCCCAATTGCAGACTACAAGCTGAACATTGCTATGCTAAACATAAACAAGCCGAAAAGGAAGCCTCTCCTCAAGACATTCCGGTGTCTAAAAAATTACTCCCGTGATATCTTTTGTGAAACATTAATCAACAACACAAATGCACTTAATAGAATTAAATACACAGATAACGTCGATTTGCAGGTTGCGTCTTCCTTGAATGCTTAGATAGTTGTGCACCCATTGTAACAAGAAAAATAACCCGCCCCTCAGACCCCTGGCTAACTAATGACATCAAAGAGGCAATGCAAATCAGAAATCAAATACAGAAAGAGCTAAAAATGAATAGATATGATATGACTCTCCAAGAACGTTATAAAACAAGAAAGAAACATGTCAGATCTCTCATCAGTGTAAGTAAAAAAGACTTTTACAAAAAACAATTTAATGACTCTAGACATGATACAGCAGCAACATGGAAAGTGATAAGAAACATGATACCAAATGAAAAGAGTACCTCAGAAAGTTATGAAAATATTACGGAGTTGAAAGAAAAAGCAGAAAACTTTAATAACTATTTAGCTAATGTTGTCAAAAATACATATGAAAAAACTCAAGAAAACATCAACTCATTGAAAATGAGTAATTGCTTAAATGACAATTCTTCCAATGTAAACACAAGAGAGTACTTCAAGGTAAATCCTATCGATTGTGCTACCCTAATTCTTACCATAAAGAGCCTAAGAAACTCTGGCTCTTATGGTTCAGATGGTATACCATTTCAGTTCATCAAAGATGCTCTACCCATGATTGCATCCTATATTCTAACTATTATGAACACTTCCATTGTTACTAAAAAGTTTCCTGACTCTTGGAAAATATCACATGTAATACCTCTGCATAAAAAGGGGGACAGAGAAGATGTGACAAACTATCGTCCCATTTCCCTGCTACCCATTTTCTCTAAAGTATTAGAAAAAAATTTTGCATGCCAACTTGTCATATTTAGAATCAAATAGACTATTAAGTATTAACCAACATGGTTTCAGACCGAAACTTTCGACGGAAACTGCACTGCTTAATGTTACGAATAGTATATATAATAATATAGATATGAAAAAAATATCTATGCTTGTATTATTAGACTTATCAAAAGCCTTCGACAGTGTAAGCCATGAAATTCTTTTAAGTAAATGTATTTACTTATATATTGGTCCAAGCTGGTTTAGCGAGTATCTATCTAATCGTAAACAGTCCATACGTCTTAACAACATTATCTCTGTGCCAAAAAATTTATCATTTGGTGTTCCACAGGGATTAGTACTTGGTCCTATCCTCTTCTCCACTTACGTAAATGATCTAGCTTCTTTCATTTCTGACTGTCTAGTCGTACAATATGCAGATGACACTCAACTACTCCTTAGTGGTGATATTAATAATCTCCCAGGGCTAACTTTAAGAGCAGAAAACACTCTGTCAAAAATTAAAACCTATTTCCAAGAAATTGGGCTGTTAATTAACGAAAGTAAAACACAGTGCATATTTATTGGTTCAAGGTTCCACATAGCACAAATTCCAGAAAACACAACAATTAATTTTTGCTGGTACCTAGCAAAACAGTCAAAAACCTAGAAATTCACTTTGATAACCACATGTTGTTTGATTCCCACATAGATTAAGTATGCAAAAAGGTTACAGGAACATTAAGGTACTTATCACGTATAAAAGACAATTTTGAGACTACCACTCGAATAACTGTTGTTGAATCTCTAGCCCTAAGTCACATTAATTACTGCACAACTGTTTGGGGAGCTACCACTAAGACTCAGATAAACAGAATACAGAAGCTTATTAATTTTGCAGCTCGAGTTGCCCTGGGAGGAATAAGAAAATATGACCACATCACACCAGCTCTCAATAAACTTGGGTGGCTGCTGGCAGAAAATAAGGTCGCTTATGCTATTTATGTTTTTGTATTCAAAATTTTGGACCATCATTATCCTAGCTGGCTATTTGAATTAAAAACAGTCAGGGATATAAGGGGAACCAACACAAGACAGAGCAGTGAGCTCTTTATTCATAGAACAAACACAGAAGCAGGTTCAAAGATGATCACTATCAAAGGGCCAACACTCTGGAATAATATTCCAGAGCATCTTAAAAATGCATCCTCCTTCACAGCTTTCAAAGGCAAACTATATAGTTTTCTTTTGGACAAATAGTTGCTGCTCATTAAGAACTAATTATTCTCATTGTAAGGAAACAAATATGGAAATGATGCCGATAATAACGATCCTGTATCTAGTGTCATACTTACTACTTTATTATTAACATTATTATTAACATTTTTATTACAGCATTATTATTTGCTATGAAAGCTACATTTAATTTAACTATATGTCTAACCCTCTTATTTATTAGTTTAATTACATGTCTACTTATAAGTTACTATTAATGTTGAATAACCATTGTACAAAATGGAAATAAATGTTTGTTTGTTTGTTTGTTTGTTTGTGAGCTGGACGTCTAACGGCGTGAGCACGAACCCCCCCCACAGTAGTGCCTAGCCACAGCTATAACCTCCCTAGTAAATTCTAAACTGTGTGTTGATAAACACCCATGTGGGTGGCTGGGCCTTTTCTTTTGGCCAGCAGGTGGGATTGTTTGAATCTGTAAAGATAAAGAGTGAACATTGGTGCTCTGGTCACGGCTACTAGTTTCGATGATTAAAAAAAAAAAAAATGCTTTAAATGCCATGTTAAGAAGAAGAGGAAAGTTAAGATTGGATAGGGGTGAGGCTAGAGGTGAAGGCGCCGCGTGCACGCTTTTAATTCCTAGACGACCACCAGGAAGGAAGGGTAAGGGAAGTCAGACAAAATAAAAAATATAAATAGATGAACAAATGTGGAAGAGAAGAAAAATAAATAATACACAGGATGGGTCTTGCTGATCACCAGCATGGACAAGTCTGCCTTAATAGAACCACACGCGTATGTTGAGCCCACGCTGGAGAGGTTCTCAAGTTCTTGAGCTCATAATTTCAAGGCGAGTTGTTGCTCAGCTATCTTAGCGGAGGGTACTGACTGATGATGTTAAGTAGGCTTGTTTTTTTTTTTCTTAGAATGGGATAGGATAAGAGGGGAAAAAGTGGAGGGGATTAAGGATATAAGGGAATTGGAGGGAAAGGCGGGAAAATTAAATAGAGTAAGAGATAAAAAAGAGGAGCAGACTCTCGTGCTAAGTTTTGATCTGAAATTCAGATTCCGTATGAAGTAGGGTGTTCATGTTTTGCTTTAGATTTTGCACAGTCTGGTTCCAGCTCCAGTAGTGATAGGACCTGCATAAGTATCTCTGTCGTCTTTTCCTCCTCTCTCACGAGAGCCAGAAAAAGAAGCAAAGATTGTTTTTATTTTGTTTTTTGTGTTCCCGTTTTTGTTTTAGTGAAAACAAGTGACTGTGTGACATATACCCCAAACATTTTTGCCTGCTCTTCTCTCTCTTTTAGAAGAGTTGGGAAGAAAAGGGAAATAAAAAGTGTTCAGGTTTCTAATTTGTTTTTATATCTTTTGTGATAGGTAGTTGAAACCTCTTCCTACCAGTGAAGTGAATTTCTCCTCCTAAACTCCATCTATGATCTGAGGTGGAAGTTTATACAAGGAAAAATAACCTAAGTATCTCTGTTTTCTTTTCTTCCTCTCTCACGAGAGCCAAAGAGAGAAACAGAAAGATTGCCTTGTTTCGTTGTTTTTTATGTGCTTTTCTGTTGCTTTGTTTAGTTGAACACATTATTGTGTGTTCCATAATTCTATAGAAAGTGTTCAAATTTCAACCTTGCATTTATCCTGTTTGCTTTTCCCTCTCTTTAGAGAACTGGGAAGAGATATAAAAATAAAAACACGTGGTGCTGAGCAAAATCTCTGTTTGCATTCCCCTCTCCCACGAGAGTTGGGAAGAAAGATAGAATACTGTTTAAGTGATAAAGTGTTGTGGTGTTCCAATTAAGTGAAGTGATCCAGCCACAAGGCCCCTATATTTTATTAACCGAAATTGACAAACAGTGCAAGTGATATATACCTAGTGAAATCTGTGATATCCATGACTAGTTGTTAGTCATGGCCTCTGCCGCTTCTCCTGCTCTCCCCCAGAGGGGGGAATGGAACTCGAACCCCTCAAGAGGGGTGGACGGTTGTGGGAAAGAAGAGGCCAAGGACGGCCTCTGGCAGTAGCCATGAGAGTGCTGCTGCCCCAGTTCCCCCCCCCAGCCCCAAAGACCAATAGAGAGCCCATATCAAAGTTCAAAGGTCAGACTCCTTCCACCAAAGAGGCATATGACCTAATCAGAGAGTTGGAAGACCAACTCACCGAGTTCAGCTGCAAGATTAAGCCTAATGTGCAGGGTGAATTTATCATCCACCCATCCTAAGCAGAAGCCGCAGAGAAGATCCGCAGCCTCAACTCACCTCACTTGACAGAGATGAACCCTGCCCAAAAAATAAGAAAATACATCCTCATTGGCTTCCCAATTGCTTGGTCAGTTGACCTGCTAACCAAGCAAACGTATATTATGGCTACCTCATGTTGCTCCTCCAAAATAGAGGGACAAACCGTCCCCTCAAAACAAGTTCTGGTCCACATCTGTGGTCCACCCCCTTCGCAAGTAAACCTCGGTATCTGGAGCAAATTCAACATAAGAGACTATACTCCTGAACCACTGAGATGTTTCCGGTGTCAATGCTTTGGGCACCACAGAAATACTTGCCATTTCCCAGAGAGATGTGCAATCTGCAGTGGGAGACATTCCACCGGCCACTGCCTCAACAAATTCAAGGCCAATGAAGCAACAGTTGCCAAGTGCCCAAATTGTAAGGGAAACCATCACGCATGAAACAACCGCTGCCCAGAAAGGCTGAAGAGGATTAATCAAAGAGTCCCTCCCTCTGCCCCTGTCACCAATCACACCACCCCCAACTTCACCCCAGCTCCTCCCCCCACCTCCAATCCTTCGCAAAGGCTCCTTCCTGCCCCACTCACACCTAACCTCCCCACCCAAAACCCACCACACAAAACCAACACAGCTCCTAACACATAGATCACACCTCCTACAGTTTCCACCCCTGCACTAACTCCATCCACCCCATAACACAACACCCACACTCCTACCATCCCCCCAAACAACACTCACAACCCTACCATCCCCTCACGCAACACTCACACCAATACCTCCACCCCATGCAACACTCAAACACACAATACAGTCACACGCAACACTCAGACCACACACACACCCGGTCACCACACCAGGTCCCATGACCCTAGACTAAGATCCCATACCCCCACACCTAAACAGCCTATCCAGACACCATTCTCTGCCTCCTCTTCCCAACAGCAAACCCTCTTCACAGTAAACGAGCTCACCAACCTTCTTATTCAAGCCATGCAGGCAGCCGTCCGACTCATCGATACCAAAGCCACTACTCAAGATGCCTACAATCAAGCCGTCGAAGTAGCCCACTCCGTTGTCGCCCATGCCCTCGTCTCCAGAACCCATCAGCAGCCTCAACAACCCACCACTCCTACCACCTCCACCTTCTTAAATCATCAAGAAGTCTAATCTCGGGATCCTACACTGGAACTACCAGGGTCTCAGCCACAAGGTACAACATCTTGAAAGCATTGCCAAGACTGACAACATAGATGTCATCATGGTTCAAGAAACCCTGTGCACAGAGCAAAACACTCCAAAAATCTCAGGATACAAAGGATTCTACCAGCACTGGTCTCCAGGGGAGAACAGAGGCAGCGCCACCTTCATCAAGAAAAACCTGTTAGCCAAGGAAATAACCCAACTGGTACACTGCGGCGAATATGTCCACGTCCTCGCTGTTAACATCAAACTTCAGGGCAGCTGCATAGATCCGTACAACATTTACAGACCACAGGATGGTGGCTTAGACCTGACTACCTTCTCCGGGCTAGCCAGTCATCGTGACTTGGTAATAGGAGGCGACTTCAACGAGCACCATCCAAGATTCAGGTATGAGCACCCCTGTGCTGCAGGCAGACACATCATGAGCCTGCCAGGCGACCAAGAAGACGTCTCCCTCTTCAACAATCATGAGCCAACACATGACAGAGGTAGAAAACTGGAGCTCACCTTTGTCTCCAACTCCCTAAGGCAAGACGCCATATGGAGAGTTCATCCCCTGGTCACAAGCAACCACTACGGGATCCATCTCACACTGCCAATTCCTGAATTCTTCCAAATCACTGCTCCTCCCCCTCGATAGAATTTCAAGAAGGCCGACTTGGGCCAATTCCAGGAGCACCTCAGCAATTGGTTTTCAGCCTACACACCATCCAAAGATATCGACCAAGCAGAGGCCGAGCTAGTCAATGCCCTGCAAGCTGAAGCAAACTCCTCCATCCCCCTCTGTAAACCACAACACACCACTCATATGGACAGATGGTACTACTGTGACAGATTTAAAGAATTCAATCACCGGCTCAACGTCATTCGGAAAATGTACAGGAAACGTCGCAATGAAGACTCCTACCACACTCTTCAGGCAGTCAAAGAACATGTTCATGAAGAGACAAGCAACATCAAGAGGAAAAAATGACTAGAGTGGTGTTCCACCCTAGATGCTCACACCTCTGTGGGATAGATGTGGAGGAGCATTAACTCCTTTGCTAAAGAAAATCCTCCTAAAATCACCCCCCACAGGGATCCTAGCAGGGCAGCAGAAGAACTCTCCGTCAAGTTCGCGGATAGAGCAAGCTCCAACCAGCTCCCCATCACCACCAGAACAACTCTTCAGGACCTCACCACTGCAAGATGGGAAGAATAGAAGAGGCCATCAACACTGAAGACGAAACAGATGCCCCATTCTCTCTGACTGACCTACTAAGAGTAAGCAAAAGCTCTAAGAACACAGCCCCAGGTGCTGATAGAATCACATACACAATGATTCAAAATATGGGGCCCCAAGGGGAGCTTGCTCTACTCTCTTTGATCAATTCGACATACACACAAAGAATCAGACCAGCCTCATGGAACAGAGCAGACATTCAGCACATCCCAAAACCACAGGACCCTGACAACCCTCGCCCCATCTCCCTCCTAAGCTGCCTGAGCAAGACAGCAGAAAAGATGGCACTTAACAGAGTCTGCTGGAAATGCCCACCCTTCCCAGAAAATATGTTTGCCTACCAGCTGGCTTAGGCACCTCAGAATGTATAGCCTCCATGCTATCATTTATCAACAACTGCTGTGGATACATTGTTTTTTCTAGACCTAGAGAAAGCCTTTGAACTAGCCAATGTGCTGGCAATATTCTCAGCTCTCGTTTCAAAGCAGATCAAAGGTAACCTTCTCTCATGGATCAAGCAGAGTTTACAAAACCGCATTGCACGAGTCAAAGTAGATGGGCACTACTCCACCTACGAAAAATACAAAAATGGGACCCCCCAAGGTAGAATTCTTAGCCCCTTCCTCTTTAATTGTCTCATGGAAAAACTCATGGACATCGCACTACCACCTGGAGCAAAACTCTTCAACTATGCGGATGACTTTGCCCTTGTCACAATAGGCGACAGAAGCTCTAGCAAGACGCAGTGCTGCCTCACCAAGATTCACCAAGCCTCCATCTCCTTTGGAGTTAAAATCAATGCCCACAAAACCAAGGCCCTTCCCATTCACCAGTGAAGACCATACACTAATCTTGTCATAGGTAATGAGCCTGTGGACTGGGTTACCAAACACCAATATCTGGGTATAATCATCGACAGCAGACTAACCTTTGGACATGAAATTCCACACTTGCGCGACAAGTGCAGCCAGCGACAAGCGGGCCTTCATCAGATGTCGGGCCTCTACGATGGGGCATCATTTAATGTCCTCAGAAGCTTCTATGTGTGACAGAGTGTTTCGCTCAATGTCAACAGAGGCTGTTAGATGCCTTATTAAATAAATTAGTAACATAACTGTTATTTTCTAACTAAAAAAAAAAAAATAATTCCCTTTAACATAACTGTTATTTTCTAACTAAAAAAATTAATTCCCACTTCTTGACTTTCGCAGATTATGATTATTTGCAATTTGTATTTTTGCTTATAGCTAATTTTAAATAGCTTATTTACTCTTCTTGTACGTGTAGAAGTATAGCCCCAATATAAAGGCTGCTCCTATTTTTCTGTCTGCTACGAGCCAAGAAAATTAAGAAAAAAATAACCAGTAACCTAACTTTTCATTATTATTCTCGTTTTATTTTATTTGCTTCCACTTGTTGCACCTAAAAATACTGTCTCTCCCTTGCATCTCTGCTATAATTGCCTGCCAGGGACCACCACTAAAATAGTCCTTAAAATGATATCAGAGCCAATTACTGCTCTAGGAATGTCTCCTACAGATGACGTCACGAGGAACAAGGAGACGCTCTCTTTTGGCGCCGAGACTGCCCAGAGGCAACATCTCGCCTGGGTAGTCTAAGTTTATTTAAAATCTTAATTACGTGGCATCTTCACAGGAATTCATCTAGCACAACAAGGAATTCATCTAGCACAACAAGGTGAGGGATAGTGTATGGTAAAGCTCGTGGGTCAAGCAAATTGGTTTATTTTCGAGAATTAGTTACATTCGTTACTGGATAAGTCTTATGGATTTCTATTCTCAGATTCCATTCCCAGTCACACAAAATTTTGTAGATTACCACACTGGAATCTCACATGCCAAAGTTAATTCCTTAACCTGTAAATTACAGCTGATATATATTGCTGAGAAGTTTCTTTTCACTGAATGTGATAAACGAAAATCTCATCCTCTGAAGACTGGTTATGAGCCCGTAAAAATCTATCTCTATTCCTAATAAATTCTAATTTCATTTCACCCCTTTCTATCATCGTAAATAAAGTGTTTTACTTCAAAAACTCGTCAATAAAGCTATTTGCCAAAAAACAAAATTGCAAATATTCAAAAGGTAATTTTTCCCAGTTGGCTATGCAAATATTTCTTGTTAACCACAATTTAATGAATGCATACCGTATTTATCTTGCTAATTCTTCATATGTTGGGGATAAAGTGTTTTGAGTTATAAGTTGCAAATACCTCAAAAGGTGGTTTTGCACCCTTTTTTTCATTGCGAAGTTCTTGATAACTAAAAGTGAATGAATACTGTATTTATCTCGTAGATTCTTCCTTTATCCTAAATAGAGTGTTTTACCATATTAATTGCATATCAGTAATAAGCATTGCAACTTTTGTGGTTGCCCACAATTTAAGGAATACATACAGTACTGTATTTGTCTTGCTTATTCTTCATTTATTGTGAATATATTATTTTCTTTAAAACCAGTAAAGAATTAATGTTTTGTATGCTATTATGGTAGCATAAATATTTCTGGTTAGCTGTGAATAACCTATATATATTCATCCAGTAGAATGACATTGGAAACTCATTATATGTGTGCTCATGCTTTCAGTTTCCCATTATAAACAGTGTGTCATTTCTGTTTCTGAAATTGCAGTGTCCTGTATTCTACTCTGCCTGTGTGACAGAGGTAATCATCGAGTTGAGGCCAAAGTCTTGGCATACGTCCGTGGTGCCGGGAAACGAACTCATACTCACCTCCTCCGGGATTCGAGGCAGCATTTCATAAAATTTAATTTGAGAAATTTAATTCAATTCTTTTAATGTCATTGCATTTCCAAAATTAAAAGAAAGTTGAATTCTGAGTTTCATTTAACCGACTAATGGTAATATAGATGGGGTGTTCAAGTACAAATATCTGTCCTGTCTGTTTGTGAACTCTTAACCGAGCTCGGTACTTTGAGTCCCCTTAGTAAAACAGAATCTTAAAAACACTCTAGCATCCTAAAACCCCCCACAGATTTGGCGCCCGAACAGGGACTCGAACAGACAGACTGATTTTATAAATTTATTTTTATTTTGCTTTTTAACATTGCACATGAAACCCGATTACCATTGGCTCGATTATTGAAATGAATGAATCTTAGGCTGCACACGAAAATTTTCGCACTAGAAACGTTGCGGATAAGAAATTTTTCTTTATTTTCAATATTGATTATGGTAACTAATATTTTCTTGTTTCCCATGTGGTATACAATCTATTAGGAAATCTACATGAGATTATGTGGTAACAGACTTTAGAAATTTTGCATGACGAGAAGACGTGTTATATAAAATTTCATTTATTTGCGTGATAAGATTGAGTTTTAAAGCATTCGTGTTTTATATATCCGTTAAAGGGTGATACTTGTTAGGAATTGTTTATATTTCCTTGGGATTTAGGATTTGGGAGAAAGCATATTAAGTATTTTTGCTTATAATTGTGTTTTATATTCAAGCATTGACTGCTCATAGATTGGAAGAAAAACTTTGGTGTCATTTATCGAGCCTAGGCTAAGCCTTTCATGTGTCTGAGTTGTCACATTAAAATAAATTTTCTCATTAATAGTAGAAATGTGTAATCTGGCTGCCTAGTAAGCTGTTAGCTTATCGTTGGTGTATTTTGCATAGGATCTGTGCCCTTTTGGTAACACTCCAGAATTTTACTTATGACATTTTATTTGCGGGTACTGCCATATACGCGCTCATACGCAGGCACGACCGCTATACTGTACTTGTTCGTATTACTTACGACATTTTATTTGTGGGTACTGCCATATACGCGCTCATACGCAGGCACGACCGCGATACTGTACTTGCT
>JAXCGZ010020852.1:145000-150862 GCA_037179515.1 Halocaridina rubra | reverse complement strand
TGCTGCTGCTGCTGCTAATAATAATAACAATAACAGAGCTACAGACAAGGAGCTCAAGGGTTTTATCACTGACAAAGTATATCCTTACTCACCTGTTTAAAGCAATCGAGAGACCCACACAGCACCATCCTCAATGAGTTGGTTTCCCCACATGGAATGAATGGATGTATGATATAAATATTCCTTTAGCTTCAATGGCACTTAATTTCTTCTTTCACAGACGTTTTTACGGTTCAGATAAATTAATATGTCCAATTATCAATAAAATTTTCTATGTTTTCATTGATATCAACAGTGAACATTAAAAAACTTCGTAAACTTATTTTTCAACTTTTTCAACAGTCTTTAGACACAGTCTTCAAAAAGTTTCTGTAAAAGGTCAAAATGAACCAATTGTTCTAAAAGAAATTTCTATAAATGTTTATCAAGCCGTTACACCATGTACCATATGTATAAATATAAATAAAAGTGCTTTGAAACAAGTAATTAAATAGAAGATGCCACAACACCCCAAATCAGTCTTTAGACACACATATACCGAGGCTGTTTCCCCTTAAAGGTGGGGGGTAGCCGACATCAAAGAAGAAATAGTATGGGGAGCAGTTATACTCCCCTCCACTCTCCCTCTTCTATGATGCCTCACAGGAAGTTTATAAAAGGGGGGGGGGATTCCTAGTCTCAGTCTTCAAAAAGTTTCCGTGAAAGGTCAAAATGAGCCAATTGTTCTAAAAATGTTTTTTTCTATAAATGTTTATCAAGCCGTTACACCATTTACCATATAAATAAATATAAATAAAAGTACTTTGAAACAAGTAATTACATAGGATATACGCCGAAAGTTTCTGTAAAAAATGAACCAATTGTCCTGATTTTTTTTTCTATAAATGTTTATTAAGCCGTTACACCATTTGCCATATGTATAAATGTAATAAATAAAAGTACTTTGACACAAGTAATTACATAGGAGAAGATGCCACAACACCCCAATTCAGTTTTCCTAACAAGACTCTTTATGTTACTTAAAATCTCTCCTATCTCCCTCTATTTCCAAGCACGAACTGAGGAAGCAATCGCCCTGATGGCCGTGACAACATATTGCTTTAAAACAGAAATTTCAATGCTGCGTCTCACCCAAGTACAATAAGTACTTCCTTCTTCTCACACCAAAACCACACTGGCGGTTAACAGGTGCCTAGGCGTACGCAATGAGGCCGCTTTCACACCAAAGTGGTACGTCGCACGTGGCATACCACGTGACACGCCAGTTGAAAACGAACATCTGGAAATATATGAAACTTTTTCCATTGAAGTGGCGTGGCACATGGGACGTGTCATGCAACATTGGTATGAAATGTTTTATATACTTCTGGACGTTCGTTTTCAACTGGCATGCACGTGCGACGTGCCACTTTGGTATGAAAGCGGCCTGAGAGGCTACTACAAGGCTATTTACACTTCTTACATGGCTCGCATACACGCACAAGCGTATTTATTCACCGCCGAAGCCAGGTGTTGGGCGAATGGCAGTTTTCCCGTGTACAAAATATGATGGAAATTCATGTAAACAACGGTAATTACAACGATAGATCAGGCAAGAAATGCAATTCCTTGAATTTAAATAAAATAGATTATAAACAAAATTGAAAACGTACTCATACTCATTAAATATAAATATAAGTGATCTCTGAAAAATATATGAATAAAAATAAATAATATATATGTATCCCCTTCTATATATATATATATATATATATATATATATATATATATATATATATATATATTATATATATATATATATATATATATAGATAGATAGATAGATAGATAAGTAGATATATAAATAGATAAGTATAATAGATAGATAGATAAGTAGATAAAGATAAATAGATAGATAGATAGATAGATAGATAGCTTTTCTAACATCAAAAAAGTACAATTTCCTTCTACAGACTAAACATAGGTAACTCAAGACACTATACCCTCAAAGAGTAAAATTTATAAAGACAAAACAAAAACTTTCGAATTTTCACTAATAACCATAAAAATCTTCCAAGATTTTACCATCTGATAGGAAGAGCGACAGCTTTGAAAGGGAATCAGTCGGGTGTAGAGAGCTATTCAAGCATGTATTACAAGCAGTAATATATACATGTGTGTGGGGGGGTTGTGAGGGTTGGGGGGTTGTGGGGTTGGTGGCGTTTGGGAGAGAGAGAGAGAGAGAGAGAGAGAGAGAGAGAGAGAGAGAGAGAGAGAGAGAGAGAGAGAGAGAGAGAGAGAGAGAGAGAGAGAGAGAGAGAGAGAGAGAGAGAGAGAGAGAGAGAGAGAGAGAGAGAGAGAGAGAGAGAGAGAGAGAGAGAGAGAATATGTGCTCTGTAACCTACATTATCACACTGAATTAAAAAAAAAAAGACGAAATAAAAATCACAGACAAATACAATCGAACTGAATATCAGAGGCTGAAGCCTTTCACATACTGAGAATCACAACAGTTAAAATAGGTGTAATCTCAAAACTGATGACAAACAGACGGACATATATAAGATATACGATGTACGGTACAGATCTGGAACGGTACATGTACGAGCAACACCTTTCCATTGTTTACATGACTCCGTACGGCCAATGACTACATGATAGATCTTTTTTTCTTTTTCTTCTTAATTCTTCTTCATCTCCTTCTTCTTCTTCTTCTTTATATATTTGCTTAATCTCTCGCACGAGTGATGTAACGGTATACAGGTTGGTCATGTGAGAATATTTAATACCAGTGTAAAAAGATACATAAAATATTATGAGAATGAAAAATATATTTACAAATAAAAGCATGAAAAAAAAATGGAGTAACAGGATTCATATCATTAACTCAGTACAAACAATAGCTGACTTTAACACTATAGAAATGAAGATATTATGTTCATATTATATCAAGAGTTTTCGAAGACAAGTGGGACAATTTTCAGTACTATTAATATGAAAATGAACTGACGTTCTCTCTCTCTCTCTCTCTCTCTCTCTCTCTCTCTCTCTCTCTCTCTCTCTATCTATCTATTATTTATCTATCTATCTATCTCCTTATCTATCTATCTATCTTTCTATCTATCCATCCATCCAAGGACCAACCCACCCACCCACCCACCCATCCATCCATATATATAATCTAACCAGCTGTTGAAGGCAAATTTAAGTACTTTGGGTCACTGAACTTCACCCAACTATTCCATGACTTGCGAATATCAAGTCACATTCCTGTCCTTTATATGGTACCCAATCATATTCTATGGGAACTACGAACGCGCACTCTACATACAATGGCGTAAAATAATACATAGGTCTGCTTAGCCGGCTGGCTGGCTGCCTTATTCACACAAGAAACCAACCCTCGGGACCCAATCCAGGTGCTACCGGACGGGGTGCCAAGTGACATTATATATATATATATATATATATATATATATATATATATATATATATATATATATATATATATATACGTCATTGCCCACAGAGCAAAGTAATCCCCTTATTGTTTTTTTTTCTATGTCGGCTACCCCCTATTAAAGGGGAAAACAGCCAAGGTGTGTGTGTATATATATATATATATATATATATATATATATATATATATATATATATATATATATATATATATATATATATATATATATATATACAATTCACTTTAAAAAGTTATAATATATGAGCTTATAAACAAAGATATAAGGAAAGCAACAAATTTAACAAATAAACCAAGACATCTGCCACCACCCTCACACTCCTCCGGATCTTTTTGTTACTTCCTGCGCTACGCATCAAAAATATTTGTAAAATCTTCTATTCACAAACAAGTGATAATAATAATAATAATAATAATAATAATAATAATAATAATAAAATTACCTGGCTTACACTGTAGAGACTAAGCAAGATCATACAATATTGATACTATTAATATTAGTAATGAATGAATAGCTCAGACCTATCTTGTCCATAACCTTTTTCTTTTCCTTCGTCATAATGTTTTCTTCGTGCCCGGCCTTTACTGACGAGGGAAGTTTTTTGCCTGTTCAATGTTGCAATGTCTCATATATTGCTTCTTATCTATATTCATCAATATTCTCATATATATATATATATATATATATATATATATATATATAGAGAGAGAGAGAGAGAGAGAGAGAGAGAGAGGAGTGAGAGAGAGTGGAGTGAGTGAGAGAGAGAGAGAGAGAGAGAGGAGAGAGAGAGAGAGAGAGAGAGAGAGAGAGAGAGAGAGAGAGAGAGAGAGAGAGAGAGAGAGAGAGAGAGAGAGAGAGAGAGAGAGAGAGAGAGAGAGAGAGAGAGAGAGAGCTATTGAAAATATTGTTACAATTATTACTCTTCAAGTACTCTTCAATTATTACACTATATTTTATTATTAATTACTTGCTATGATATTTAAAATTAATTGCAAATTCTATTAGTATGTTAATACATAACCAAATAGATTGTAATGTTTATCAACTGCAATATGACTGGAAATGCCCATGTGCACATGTCCCCATGTACAGTTATCTGAAATAAAAAAAAAATGTAAAGTACTGAGAATGAGCAAGAGTGCTAGAAGGTATATTTTTGGAGGTATTCAATAGCAGGAGCTGAACTTAGACAATCTGAGAATGGAAGAGATCCAGATGTACATGTGAGGCAAATAGATGGTACAGTGCACATGACTTACTTTTCTAGGAAAGCATAAGGGTGGCCTTCAAGCATTTAGCCAAGGAAATGCTCATAAAATGTTTACATGACTTGAGTGAGGACTAATCCTGAATGTGCAGCACCATGCGGGGATGTGAATTTCAGAAAAGCATATAAATTAATCACAGACCGTTCAAAAAATGCTTCCATGATACGTAATCTTAGTTAAGAGGGAAGAGTGAAGGAGATAGACTTATCATTGCTTGAAGCTACAGGGAAAATTGGGAGGGGTTATAGTATCGGTTTATGAATTCCATCCTGGTTTTGAAAAAATATGTAGGGAACGATATTTTGGTATGTGTGGCTCAAAAACTAAGAGTCATTCAAAAAATGCTACAAGGCTGGTGACTGTGATTCATAATTTCAGTTAAGAGGAAAGAGTGAAGGAGATAGACTTACCATCTATCGAAGCTACACGGAAGATGGAAAATATAGTAAAGGTTCATGAATTCCATCCTGGTTTTGAGAGTGTAGACAACGACAATTTGGTATGTGTGATTTTAAATTTCAGTAATTTCAGTTAAGAGGAGAGAGTGAAGGAGATAGACTTACCATCACTCGAAGCTACAGGGAACATTGGGGGATATAGTAACGGTTTATGAATTCCATCCTGGTTTTGGGAAAGTGTGTAGGGAACGATATTTTGGTATGTGTGCTCAAAAATTGAAAGTCAGAGTTTAAAGCAAGATGTAAGGAAGTGCAATTTCGTGTAAAAATAGTTGATGACTGAATTCCGCTAAGTGAGGAAACAGGATATGATTAATGCTTTCATAGTTTCCAGGACAGATATGATAAGTGTTAATGAGTAAAAAAGAGTAAACTAACCAGGAGACAGGGAGTTGCGAGCATAGAGCTATTTGGAAAATAAAATTGGGTAAATACACACACCAGTCTCATACATATTGCTCCAGAGATCTATAAAACTCTCTCCAAGCGATGAAAAAGAAGAAAATAAACAAAAGATATATGCAAAACAAGAGCAACAGCTGCCCCAGATTTCATTGCCTGCTTCTTCTTCCTCTTCTTTTACGGTGGGAAATGGGGCCAAAAAGCCAGTGAGAGAGAGAGAGAGAGAGAGAGAGAGAGAGAGAGAGAGAGGAGAGAGAGAGAGAGAGAGAGAGAGAG
>JAXCGZ010020852.1:137500-140000 GCA_037179515.1 Halocaridina rubra | reverse complement strand
CGACTTTGAGGCGTCAGGTAGAGGGTTCGCGCCCCGTCATGGTCTGAGGTTTGCAAAAGGCATGCACTCAGGGTAACGATCACATCTGCCAAAACAATTCATTCGCAAGGAGGCAACCGTCCTAGCCCTTGGTAGAAACGGGAGTCCGTGACGTAAAACCGGAACGGAACCTATACAATTATCTGTATACGAAGGCAATATTCCCCCTTTAAAGAGGGGTTCATAGTCGAGTCAAGCAAAAGAATTATGAATACCAAGAAGACAGTATAAAAGGTGGACTGTGACGTGAAACCGACTCATTATTAAGTACAGTCAGTATCAACTATCAAGCATGAGGAAAAAAGGAAATTGCCATTTTGTACTCGAATACGCCTGCGCACGTGCGCAAGCCCGCACATCCCCCTTCTCTGCACTACCAAAAGGGAACCCCAAAATTGTTAGGAATATTGGCTTTCAAAGTTGTGGAAGGCCAAATAGGCCTAAGCAATGGGCCTAAAGCTCTCCACGAATCGAATTTATATTGCAAGAGAGAGAGAGAGAGAGAGAGAGAGAGAGAGAGAGAGAGAGAGAGAGAGAGAGAGAGAGAGAGAGAGAGAGAGAGAGAGAGAGAGAGAGAGAGAGAGAGAGAGAGAGAGAGAGAGAGAGATATTCCATATAATATACAAATATAGGATGTCCAGCTGAGTTAAAGGTAGATATATGAGTATCTTACTGTAATATATGACAGAAATATGAGTGAAGAAGGAGAAAAAGTAACAAATATAGATTTTGCTTTTACCCTGAACTACAAACATACACATTAACGAACGAACAAACCTACCCACCCACACACACACACACACACACACACACACACACACACAAAATGTAAGGTAATGAGAATGGGTACAAGTGCAAGAAGGCCCAAGCTTGACTACTCGGTGGCTGGAGTACAACTTCAAGAGACAGAAAATGAGAGAGATCTAGGAGTAAACATACTGGCAGATTTGTCTCCAGAAATACATATAAATGGCGTAGTAAGGGCAGCATATGCATTCTTATCAAATGTAAGGGTAGCCTTCAGGCACATGGACAAGGAAATGTTCAGAAATATTTATGTAACCTATGTGAGGCCAAAACTCGAATATGCAGCCCCCTTTTGGAATCCGCACTTGAAAAAGCACATAGCTAAGCTTGAAAAAGTTCAAAGACATGCCACGAAACAGGTGCCAGAAATACGCAATCTCGGTTATGATGAGAGGCTGAGGGAATTAGACTTGCCATCACTCGAAGCTAGAAGAGTAAAGGGGGATATGGTGACAGTCTTTAAATTCCTTCATGGTTATGATAGAGTGGATAGGGATCGATATTTCGATATGGCTGGCTCTAGAACTAGAGGTCATAGTTTGAAGCTTCGGAAGAAAACTTGTTTGCAGGATGTAAGGAAATACTTTTTCAGTGTAAGAGTAGTTGATAATTGGAATTGGCTAAGCGAGGAGGTAGTTAATGCTACCTCAATCCATAGTTTTAAGGACAGGTATGATAAGTATCACTAAGTCTAAAAATGGAACCGATCAGGAGACGGGAAGATACGAGCTTTGGGCTCTTTCCCGTAAACACAATTAGGTAATCACAACTATCAGAAAGGAGATTACATCAAAATGAATGAGCTTTTTGCAGTTATTGACTGGAGAACCTTATTTTACAACAAATCTGTACAAGAAATGTATGACATCTTTTGTGAGAAATATGGGAAGATAGTAGATTGCTGCATACCTGTCACCAAAGTAGGTGTAATTCATGCCAGAGAGAAATGGTTCGATAATGGGTGTAAAAGAGCTAAGGAGTGGAGAGACAAATGCTGGAAAAGGTATAGGAGGAGAAAAAACATAAATGCCTGGCAAACCTACAAAAGAGCAAGAAATGACTACCTAAGTAAAAGGAGAGAGGCAGAGAAAGATTATGAGAGGGACATCACCAGGAAGGCGAAAGAAAATCCCAAGCTTTTCCACAGCTTTATCAGAGGAAAACTGAAGGTAAAAGAACAGGTTTTAAGGCTAAAGAGAGCGGATGGAAGCATCACTGAGACGGACGAAGAGATCTGCAAAGAATTGAACAAGGAGTTTCAGTCAGTATTTACAGTAGAAAATACCCCACCCCCTCAGATTGCAGTGATAGAAGCTCAAGGGCCGGTATTAGAGAACATCAACCTTACAGCCACAGAGGTATGCAAAGCGCTGATGGATTTAGATGTTCATAAAGCTACAGGTCCTGATGACATATCCCCTCATGTGCTTAAAAAATGCGCAAACACAATATCAGTGGCACTAAGTATCATATTTAAGGAGTCATTGGAGTCGGGGGAGATTCCAAGATGCTGGAAACAAGCAAATGTGATACCTATCTTCAAAAAGGGAAGGAGGGATACGGCTCTGAACTATAGACCAGTTTCCTTGACCAGCATAGTTTGCAAAGTTATGGAGAAACTACTAAGGAAACATATCTCTCTTCACTTGGAATC
>JAXCGZ010020852.1:115000-132500 GCA_037179515.1 Halocaridina rubra | reverse complement strand
CGCTTCCTCTACGCTGTGTTCTCTTCATGAATGAGTTCTTCCTTCCAACCCATTTTCTTTCCCTTTTAAGTTCTCTTTGTCTCCAGTGACTTCAATATTTTGCTTCTCTTCGTGTTTACTGTCTTACTGATTCGCACCCCATCACGGTCTGAGGTTAGCAAGGGCATACACTCAGGGTAACGATTACATCTGTCAAAACAAGTCCTTCACAAGAAGGCAACCTTCCTAGCCCTTGGTTGAAAAGGGAGTCCGTGGCGTAAAACCCGAACAACAACAACAACTGATTCCAGAAATTCATTCCACATTTTCTGATATATGGGTAAAGAGTATTGAATTGAGGTTAAGGTATTAGACAATTACTTTTGTTTTCTATGGTAATAACCCTACAAGGGGACACGTGCACTCACGCACTAAGCCTCCTGGCTAGTACAGTGGTAATGCGCTGGCCTCGCATTCGCGAGGTCGCCGGATCGCGCCTCGTCCAGGCAAGAGAGTTTAAGCTGTTTACTGGGGAGGTTACTGCTGTGGTTGAGCGCCACAGTGGGGGGTAGGGGCCTGTGCCAGCTGGCAACCCCCTATGGGTCCTCCATGACCCGTTTCACCCATCCGTGGCTGGAGAATCTAAAACAACAAAAGGCACTAATATTCTCTTAATTAAGAAGGTTCCATTTATGGGAGCGCCAGATCGAGAAAACCTAATATTTTTCTAAGCCAAACTTCATGAAGATGAGATTTTGACATAAGTTTCTTATATGCTCGGATTATTCTTTCAGCCTGTCCTTTTTCTTTGTTGTGTTGCCCTCGGATGGCGATGGGTCCGCCATTTTATGTATGTATGTTTGCGTGTATATGTGTATTCATAAGTATGTTTTTTCTTTGCGTGTATGTGTGCTCGCACCTGTATGTATGATTATGAAACCCAGTGGTATTTCTATTGCTGATGAGTATATGCATGCATATATATAGATACATGTGCATGAATGTCTATGTGTAAGTATATGTACCTACTTATTACTCTAATTTGAATATTGTTACACTATATCTGCTTCAAATCGTCAGTGGTGTTTCTGAGGTAAAGAGGAAATTTGACTAAAATGATAGCACTCAACAAGGGCTAATGAAAATTGTTACTACACGTATATGTTACTCTTAATTAATAATAGAAAAGTGCTCTTCTGAAATTAATAAATTGCTAAACTATATTTTATTCTTAATTACTTGCAATGATATTTAAAATGAATTGCAAATTCTATTGATGCTTGATTTATACATGACCAAACATAGATTGCAATGTTTAACAACTGCAATTTCAATGGGAGTGCCCATGTCCCCATGTACAATTATTTGAATAAAAAAAATAATTCACCTTTCCTCACTTCACTCTTCCCTCATTAAAATTCTTCCCTTGCCTTACTCCCTTAGTTTCTTTTCTCTTTTTTTCACCTCTTCCTCTTTCTAAATAAAAGAAATCGCACGCACCTTATGTAATTACTATTCAATGCATCACCACTCAAGTAACTGCACATCAGTGCTCTCTCTCTCTCTCTCTCTCTCTCTCTCTCTCTCTCTCTCTCTCAAATACTTAAATCTCAACCGGTTAAGTATTAAATTTGAAGTAGAAATATATTCTCTCTCTCTCTCTCTCTCTCTCTCTCTCTCTCTCTCTCTCTCTCTCTCTCTCTCTCTCTCTCTTTCAAAAATTTAAATCTCAATCGGTTAAGTATTAAATTTGATGTTGTTGTTCCGGTTTTACGTCACGGACTCCCTTTTCTGCCAAGGGCTAGGACGGTTGCCTTCTTCCGAAGGACTTGTTTTGGCAGATGCAATCGTTACCCTGAGTGCATGCCCTTGCTATCCTCAGACCGTGACGGGGCGCAAACCCTCGACCTGACGCCTCAGAGTCGCGGGCGCTACCGCTTGAGCCCCGGTGACCACCGAAGTTGATATTCTCTACTTTCCTTTTTCCCTTTGAGGTTAATATTTACAGTCCTTGCTTTAAGTCCTCTTTCCCCTTGCTGCGGGTGCTATTTCACTTACCTTTCCCAATTTCCCCTCGAAGTTCATATTCATTGGCTCTTTTCAAAACCCTTTTCGTTTTCCAGGTGTTAATTACCCGTTTTCCTTTTGGCCCTCTAGGTTACTTACTGTCATTATCTCCAGCACTTTTCCCGGGTGGCTGAAAAAAGGCATCCCCTGAGGTTGATATTCACTGTCCTTATTTCCAGCACTTTTCCCCTGGTGGCTGAAAAAAGGTATCCCCTGAGGTTGATATTCAATGTCCTTATCTCCAGCACTTTTCCCCGGTGGCTGAAAAAAGGCATCCCCTGAGGTTGATATTCAAAGTCCTTATCTCCAGCACTTTTCCCTTGGTGGCTGAAAAAGGCATCCCCTGAGGTTGATATTCAATGTCCTTATCTCCAGCACTTTTCCCTGGGTGGCTGAAAAAGGCATCCCCTGAGGTTGATATTCACTGTCCTTATCTCCAGCACTTTTCCCTTGGTGGCTGAAAAAAGGCATCCCCTGAGGTTGATATTCAATGTCCTTATCTCCAGCACTTTTCCCTGGGTGGCTGAAAAAGGCATCCCCTGAGGTTGACATTCAGTCCATATCTCCAGCACTTTTCCCTTGGTGGCTGAAAAAGGCATCCCCTGAGGTTGATACTGACTGTCCTTATTTCCAGCACTTTTCCCCGGTGGCTGAAAAAAGGCATTCCCTGAGGTTGACATTCAGTCCTTATCTCCAGCACTTTTCCCTTGGTGGCTGAAAAAGGCATCCCCTGAGATTGATAATGACTGTCCTTATCCCCAGCACTTTTCCCTGGGTGGCTGAAAAAGGCTTGGGTGGCTGCGGGCAGAAAATAAGGTCGCTTATGCTATTTATGTTTTTGTATTCAAAATTTTGGACCATCATTATCCTAGCTGGCTATTTGATTTAAAAACAGTCAGGGATATAAGGGGAACCAACACAAGACAGAGCAGTGAGCTCTTTATTCACAGAACAAACACAGAAGCAGGTTCAAAGATGATCACTATCAAAGGGCCAACACTCTGGAATATTATTCCAGAGCATCTTAAAAATGCATCCTCTTTCACAGCTTTCAAAGGCAAACTATATAGTTTTCTTTTGGACAAATAGTTGCTGCTCATTAAGAACTAATTATTCTCATTGTAAGGAAATAAATATGGAAATGATGCCGATAATAACGATCCTGTATCTAGTGGCATACTTACTACTTTATTATTAACATTATTGTAACATTTTTATTACAGCATTATTATTTTCTATGAAAGCTACATTTAATTTAACTATATGTCTAACCCTCTTATTTGTTAGTTTAATTACATGTCTACTTATAAGTTACTATTAATGTTGAATAACCATTGTACAAAATGGAAATAAATGTTTGTTTGTTTTGTTTGTTTGTTTGTTTATCTCCAGCACTTTTCCCTTGGTGGCTGAAAAAAGGCATCCCCTGAGGTTGATATTCAATGTCCTTATCTCCAGCACTTTTCCCTGGGTGGCTGAAAAAGGCATCCCCTGAGGTTGATATTCAGTCCATATCTCCAGCACTTTCCCCTTGGTGGCTGAAAAAAGGCATTCCCTGAGGGTGACATTCACTGCCTCTTTTCGAAGTCCATATCGCTTTCCATCTGGCATTCACTATGCATTTCTTTTTTTCCCTCGAGGATGATATTCACAGCCCCTATCTGAAGCCCCTTTTCCCTTTTCCCCTCGAATTTTATATTCACTGCCTCTTTTCAAAACACATTTCGTTTTCCGGTGGGTGTTTCAATGCCAGTTTCTCCCTTACCCCTCGAGGCTGATATTAAATACCCCTCTTCTGAACCCTTTTTCCCTTATCCCCTCGCGTTTGGTATTTATTGTCCGTTCTTACCACAAAAAGGGGAAGGGTGGGTAAAACCAACCTCACTCCTAAAATCACACCACCGGAAGTTGCCGCTAACCACCCACTTCCCCTACTGCTGGCTAGTACAGTGGTAACGCGCTGGCTTCGCATTCACGAGGTCGAAAGATCGGTCCCCGTCCAAGACCGAGAGTTTAAGCTGTTTACTGGCAGGAACTGCTGTGGTTGGACATCACAGTGGGGGGTTGGGGCTTGCCCTGGCTGACGAATACCCATTGTAATGAAATGGAAATAAAGGTTAAATTTAAAAAAAAAAACTCTCTCTCTCTCTCTCTCTCTCTCTCTCTATCTATCTATCTATGAAAGCAAACCTATAAACTGCTCCATTGTGTAACCTCTCTCTTCCGCTCATATTACATCTTCCTTGTTTATCGTAATTAATATATATATATATATATATATATATATATATATATATATATATATATATATATATATATATATATATATATATATATATATATATATATATTCTGCAATGATACCAATCGTAAAAGAGTAATAATATGCAAACCAGCAACAATCGTATCATCCAACAGACTAACAATATTTACACTTTCACTTGCATTCAGGCGACTGAAAAATATTATATATTGAGAAAGCAGATGTTTATATTATTAACCAAAGTTTTCATTAGTTTTTCTTGACGATTTCCTTTACTTTATTACTGTATTTTATTGCTGTTCAACGTTTCTTCATTGTATTATCTTCTTATTTTTTCTAATTCTTTGTTAATGATAGTGAAAGTAGTCGGGCATCACTGACAGTAAAGAGAATAATAACGATGATGATGATGATGATGATGACGACGACAATGATGATGATGATGATGATGATAATAATAATAATAATAATAATAATAATAATAATAATAATAATAATAATAATCTTTCATAATATTAGACTATCAAATTCCAAAACAGTGTCTACGGGAGATTAACAAAACAACAACAACAGCAATAATAATAATAATAATAATAATAATATTTCAATGACTACCGGGCAAACAACTGACAACTGATTACTTTAAAGCTGTTCTTCAAAATAAAAATAATTAATGTAATACTTACATAACTCCGTTGATGAAAGCTTATATATATATATATATATATATATATATATATATATATATATATATATATATATATATATATATATATATATATATATATAGACACACACATATATGCTTACCAAAACACGCATGAACACTCACCTGTAAAAAGAAAAATGAATAATACACAATTAACATATTATATATATATAATATTAGTCAGTAAATATACATACCAAACAAATTACAAATAGTACATAACAATTTGTGCTCTCTCTCTCTCTCTCTCTCTCTCTCTCTCTCTCTCTCTCTCTCTCTCTCTCCCCCCCCCCCCCCCCATACATGTGTTTCGCAGAAAATTCAAGATATAATGCAATTAATAGGTCTGTAATACAATAAAATTATTATTGCAATAATTCTCAAATTTGCAGTTTTAAGTTCTGTGAAATTTGGGACACTGGGAAAACATGCCCGCTCGGCTCAGTGCCGGTCCAAAGCCCGCATCAATATATAAGAAAACAAGCAACAAAGCATTTAAGAAAAAGCATGAAATCCGTATAGTAACGACAAAAACATCAAAAATACTATTCGAATTGCAATTCTAAACAAACACCATGGAAGGAAAAATACACTTAGACATACAGCACAAACCATACGAGACAAGGGAGCAGATGTACCGTTCAGTTACGAAAACACATCAAACATCAATATTTAAACTGTAAAACCAAACAAACAGCGAGGAAGCAAAACAAGATGAAAACCCATTCTTAGCAGTATCTCTCTCCAAGCAAGAATGTTTGAATTACGTGTTTTAAAACAGCTGCTTTATTTCCTACTTGACTATTTATACTCGTATGTAGCTGGGGTTTCCGGTCCACCGTGTTTTTTTTTTTTTTAAGATGTTCTTCATGTCGTAACCCCTATCCACTAAACAAGTTCAATGAATCATCATTAGATGTTTGGACTCAATAATGAAATCGAATCGTTCCCTAAACAACTAAGATATCTGGCCTATCTATTTTTCTAAGGCTATTTCGAGAGTAAAATCACGTCACCATCGTGTGCTATACTCTTAACTCAGCAGGCACAGTGAGTATGCATTTTGATGTGAGGAGTCAATGACTAAACGGTATCTTCACCAGAGAGTAAAGCATAAAGGGATCAAAATTACATGGAAAACGTACTACCAAAGAATACTAGTTTAAACCCAACACACGCGTATGTACATACATACAAAAACACACACACAAACGTACAGATCTCTATGAACATACCCATACAAGAATATGCCTAAGCAAAACATATACAAATATTGAATCAAAATAAGTTTAAGTCTAAACAACATGTAACCAATAAACTACATGTAAAATACTCTTATATAATATTCTCGAGCTTAAAACATTGCAAAAATATACACACACACACACACACCACACACACACTACAACCCACCAAGGAACCAAAATAGGCTTGAAGTTTATGAGGAAAGTCATATAGTAATAATAATAATAATAATAATAATAATAATAATAATAATAATAAAAATAATAATAATAATAATAATAAATCTTTATTTCCAAAGTACATTGGGTATTCAAATAAGATGCATATATATTCCAGATAGACATCTGTGGTGTACGATATAGACATACTAAAACAAACAAATCATAAAGATGGGTGTACTATTAAAATTTACAAGTAAAATCTTCCTTTAAGAGTAACTTCTTAAGATTATATTTAAAAGTATACACTAGGTACTATTGAAGTCATAAACTCAGTTGTTAACATGGCACGGGAAAAAAAATGTAGGATTTTGATTATGGGAGACTTTAATCATAAAGAGATAGATTGGATAAATCTTGACCCACACAGTGGTGAGGACTCATTCGGGGCAAGATTCCTAGATTGCGTACAAGGGAATTTCCTACACCAACATGTAATGGAACCAACAAGGGCCAGGGGTGGGGATGAGCCATCACTACTTGATCTAGTGTTCACAGATAATGTGTTGGATATTGAAAATATTGAGTATGAACCACCAATTGGAAAGAGTGACCACTGTGTGTTGTTGATGGAGTATATCATTGAAGATATTCTTCCTGAGAGTAGAGGCACTGAGGACATGAGGAGGAACTATCGGAAAGGAGATTACATCAAAATGAATGAGCTTTTTGCAGTTATTGACTGGAGAACCTTATTTTACAACAAATCTGTACAAGAAATGTATGACATCTTTTGTGAGAAATATGGGAAGATAGTAGATTGCTGCATACCTGTCACCAAAGTAGGTGTAATTCATGCCAGAGAGAAATGGTTCGATAATGGGTGTAAAAGAGCTAAGGAGTGGAGAGACAAATGCTGGAAAAGGTATAGGAGGAGAAAAAACATAAATGCCTGGCAAACCTACAAAAGAGCAAGAAATGACTACCTAAGTAAAAGGAGAGAGGCAGAGAGAGACTATGAGAGGGACATCACCAGGAAGGCTAAAGAAAATCCCAAGCTTTTCCACAGCTTTATCAGAGGAAAACTTAAGGTAAAAGAACAGGTTTTAAGGCTAAAGAGAGCGGATGGAAGCATCACTGAGACGGATGAAGAGATCTGCAAAGAATTGAACAAGGAATTTCAGTCAGTATTTACAGTAGAAAATACCCCACCCCCTCAGATTGCAGTGATAGAAGCTCAAGGGCCGGTATTAGAGAACATCAACCTTACAGCCACAGAGGTATGCAAAGCGCTGATGGATTTAGATGTTCATAAAGCTACAGGTCCCGATGACATATCCTCTCATGTGCTTAAAAAATGCGCAAACACAATATCAGTGGCACTAAGTATCATATTTAAGGAGTCACTGGAGTCGGGGGAGATTCCAAGATGCTGGAAACAAGCAAATGTGATACCTATCTTCAAAAAGGGAAGGAGGGATACGGCTCTGAACTATAGACCAGTTTCCTTGACCAGCATAGTTTGCAAACTTATGGAGAAACTACTAAGGAAACATATCTCTCTTCACTTGGAATCCTTCAACTTTTTGTCAGTGAGGCAACATGGCTTCAGAGAAGGTAGATCAACAGTAACAAACTTATTAGAATTTTATGATGAGGTAAGCCAAATCTTACAGGAAAGAGAGGGCTGGGCAGATTGCATATTCCTAGACTTCCAGAAAGCGTTTGACACTGTTCCACATGGGAGACTTATTAGAAAGTTGCAATCAATGGCTAGAATAGGTGGAAATGTTTTGGAATTGATAAAAACTTACTTAGAAGGAAGGGAACAGAGGGTTAGAGTAAGACAGTGTCTGAATGGAGAAGAGTTAGTAGTGGAGTTCCACAGGGTTCAGTTTTAGGGCCACTTTTGTTCCTTGTATATGTAAATGACCTACCAGAGTCTGTAAATTCATTCATGAATATGTTTGCAGATGATGCAAAGATTGTGAAGAAAGTAAAAAACGAGAACAATGGTAGAGAACTTCAGGAGGATCTAAATAATCTGCATGAGTGGTCAGAAAAGTGGCTAATGAAATTCAATACTTCAAAATGTAAGGTAATGAGAATGGGTACAAGTGCAAGAAGGCCCAAGCTTGACTACTCGGTGGCTGGAGTACAACTTCAAGAGACAGAAAATGAGAGATCTAGGAGTAAACATACTGGCAGATTTGTCTCCAGAAATACATATAAATGGCATAGTAAGGGCAGCATATGCATTCTTATCAAATGTAAGGGTAGCCTTCAGGCACATGGACAAGGAAATGTTCAGAAATATTTATGTGACTTATGTGAGGCCAAAACTCGAATATGCAGCCCCCTTTTGGAATCCGCACTTGAAAAAGCACATAGCTAAGCTTGAAAAAGTTCAAAGACATGCCACGAAACTGGTGCCAGAAATAAGCAATATCAGTTATGATGAGAGGCTGAGGAAATTAGACTTACCATCACTCGAAGCTAGAAGTGAGGGGGGATATGGTGACAGTCTTTAAATTCCTTCATGGTTATGATAGAGTGGATAGGGATCGATATTTTGATATGGCTGGCTCTAGAACTAGAGGTCATAGTTTGAAGCTTCGTAAGAAAACTTCTTCGCAGGATGTAAGGAAATACTTTTTCAGTGTAATAGTTGATAATTGGAATTGGCTAAGCGAGGAGGTAGTTAATGCTATCTCAATCCATAGTTTTAAGGACAGGTATGATAAGTATCACTAAGTATAAAATGGAACCGATCAGGAGACGGGAAGATACGAGCTTTAGGCTCTTTCCCGTAAACACAATTAGGTAATCACAATTAGGTAATCACACACACACACACACACACACACACACACACACACACACACACACACACACACACATATATATATATATATATATATATATATATATATATATATATATATATATATATATATATATATATATATACACACTGTGTGTGTATATATCTATATATATATATATATATATATATATATATATATATATATATATATATATATATATATATATATATATATATTTATATATATTTATATATATATATATATATATATATATATACACACACTGTGTGTGTATATATATATATATATATATATATATATATATATATATATATATATATATATATCACATATATATATGTGTGTGTGTGTATAACAACATAAGAATACCAATTACCTTTCGCAAGTGGTCTTTCCTAGAGAGCGCCATGACGAAAACCTTCCTTGAAAAAGACCACAAAACGGATTTTAAATTTTCAATAAAAAATCTTAGCTTCTCTGGTACAAAACTCTATAAGAACATTTTTCAGGAATACACAGCAATAGCATAGTATTAATTATCACGTTTGTTTCGCAATTATATATAAGAAAACATACTAAGGTTTGTTTGTTTGTAATTTTGTTTCATCATCACATGCGTATGGAAGTCATATGTACGAGAAGAAAAAAAAAACACTAAACAAACCAAGTTTTACGTATGTGACATATTTTCACTAACAGTTTTTCGTATGTGACAGGGTTTTCACTAATACATACGTTTGTCCATTACATTTCAGAAAATGTATCGAGTCTCCGATATGGTTTTCATTATCAAACTGGTTTTGCAATCATATTTAATAAAATTAAAAAAAACACTAAATATACCAAGTTTTTCGTATGTGACAGGGTTTTCACTAGCAGTTTTTCGTATGTGACAGGGGTTTTCACTAACACATATGTTTGTCCATTACATCTCAAAAAATGTATCGAGTCCGCGATATGGTTTTCATTATCAAACTGGCTTTGAAATTGTTTAATAATATATAAAAAAAAAATAGTAAGCTTCCCGTGGGACTGTTATAGACACGTTTCATATCACATGCTTAAGAAAGAGAGATGATGTTCTTCGCGTGATTGTGAAGTGGTTTTCATTATTTACAAAAGTTTGGAAAACCGGTTTCAAAAAAGCAGAGTCATTTTCCGTGTGTCTTTAATATGGTTTTCATGAACATCTATAGAAGGAAAAAATGTTTCATGTAAATCAGCGAATACATTTCGTATGTTTTCAGTTATCTGGTCTGGTATCATACTTGTATTTTCTTTTGTCATAATCGACTCTGCTGGCTAGTACAGTGGTAACGCGCTGGCTTCGCATTCACGAGGTCGAAAGATCGGTCCCCGTCCAAGACCGAGAGTTTAAGCTGTTTACTGGCAGGAACTGCTGTGGGTGGACATCACAGTGGGGGTTGGGGCTTGTCCTGGCTGACGAATACCCATTGTAAAATGGAAATAAAGTTTATTATTATTATTATTATTATTCTCTGTATTTTCTCTTCTTAAGGGGGGTTTACACGGTCAAACGGTTCGTCGAACGCGGTTCGACAGATGAGTGTTTGAAGTGATGTTCGAACGTGTGAACGGGGTATTTGATTGTCGAACACGCTTGACAAACGTGTTCGACAACCAAATACCCCGTTCACACGTTCGAACATCACTTCAAACACTTGTCTGTCGAACCGCGTTCGACGAACCGTTTGACCGTGTAAACCCCCCTTTAAAGAGTCAAGTGTATTTTACCTTGACTCAGCCACTCCTCTTATAAGGGGAAAATTGGCTCATGCATATAGAGATAATCGACTGTGCTATTACGGTTTCTATTTCATTTCGTGGTTTCGATTTTTATAACCTTTATGTTACAAAATTGGTCCTTTTTTCAATTTAATCGTAAAAAATATTGTATGCATAAACTTACAAAGCTCCAATAGTCTCAAAAGTTTCATTTTCATCATTGAAGGATATACATACATACATACATACATGCATACGTACATACATACATACATACATAAATGTATGCATGCATGCATGCATACATATATACATGCATGCATACATACATACACATACATACATACATGCATGCATACACACATTAAAATGAAGCGAAAGAAAATGTTAAAAATAAATGCATAACTCCTAAATTCATCAAATTATTTTCTGTTACGAGCTCTTGACATTCTCTGTGATTCTTAATACAATACCCTATCAATAACGATGATGATGATGATGATGATGATGATAGTGATAGTTATTTTTATTATTATAATTATCACTGTTATCATCATTATTATCATTATCATTATTATTACTATTATTATTATTATTATTATTATTAGTAGTAGTAGTAGTAGTAGTAGTAGTAGTAGTAGTAGTAGCATGAGAAAAGTAAATATCTAAGAACAAACAAGCAAACAAGGATGCAACTTTCTCCTGCATCAATGTAAACTCGTATGACAGACATTCTCTCTCTCTCTCTCTCTCTCTCTCCTCTCTCTCTCTCTCTCTCCTCTCTCTCTCTCTCAGGCCATCTTATAAAAGTCTATTAATATTAAAAGACTTGTTTAGTAACTGCAGAGTCATGAGGTAAACTCTCGCTCTCTCTCTTTCTCTCTCTCTCTCTCTCTAAGGGCCAATCAGATGGGTAACTACATAAATTGTCTTAATATCCAAGTCTCGATTCTGGGTACTGACGAGTTTGAAAATATCTCTAAACCGCTTTCTGTGATTACCTTAGTTACGCTGGGATTATAGATTCTAAAACTGAGCTCTCTCTCTCTCTCTCCATCCTTCCCACCCACCCCTACCCCCGTGACCCCCTCCCTCCATCATTCCAACCCACCCCAACCCCCCTCGACCCTCTCTCTCTCTCTCTCTCTCTCTCTCTCTCTCTCTCTCTCTCTCTCTCTCTCTCTCTCTCAATAACAAAAGGGAAAAGAAAACACAAGAGGGCGGTGCTGAATACGCAAACAGATGGGGGGGGGGAAGGAAGGGAGGAATAAGAGAAAGAATGGGTTATAGACTAAATATAAAGAAATACCTATATAAAAAAAATGAATGTGCAAAAGAAATAATATATAAGAGGAACAAAAAGAGAATAATATGAATAAGGAAAGGTCAATGCATACGTCTCTATTGGACAGAAAATACACACACACACACACAACCACACACACACACACACACATGCACACAAACCAATAGGCATTATTGCAAGCAAGAATCTTTCAAGTTCTGAGACTTCTGACGTGCATCCCTTGTGAAATGAATAATTATTAGCAATAATAATATTGATAATAACAGTGTTTATGGTATAAGAGTAAATGTTTTTATACCACTTTCAACGAGCGATGTGAACACAATTTAATGAAACAAATATCTTTACGATCTAGAACGAAAAAATATATATTCATTTATCAACTAGCTTCTGAGCTAAGCTAAGTTAATTTAAGCTAACTCATAATAATAATAATAATTACTTTAAATTCTTCATAACTACGCTACACTTACATATTTTTTTTTTGTGGCACCGTTATCATTATACGTCTGGCACTCCCTGAAAGCCTTTTGGTAATCTCTCTTTTGATCGATTTCTTAAACAGCGTAAACCTAGGATACCATATTGTTAGTTTGCTAGACACACAAATAGATTTCATAAACGCACCTGACGCGGTTCTGTGTATGGCTAGGATCCCGTACGGGATCCTAGTCATACACAGAACCGCGTCAGATGCGTTTATGAAAGTCATTTGTGTGTGTCTAGCTAACTAACAATATGGTATCCTAGGCTTACGCTGTTTAAGAAATCGGGCCTAGGATCCCGTACGGGATACTAGCCATACACAGAACCAAGTAAGATCCGTTTATGAAATCTATTTGTGTGTCTAGTTAATTAACTATATGGTATCCCAGGTTTACACTGTTTAAGAAATCGGGCCTTTATCACGACGAACAAATTACTCAAGTAGAACATTTTGGGGCTACTCTATTTAAAGTTCCAGATGCACAAAAATAAAACTTAAATTCCAGATGCATTCCTGGAACTGCATTTTTTTCAACAAATTATCTGAATTATTAATAAGCGCATTTCCCCACACCAAAAATGTGCAATAGAATATATGCGAAAAAGGAGTGAATAATGAATATTTATCCTTAGAGTGAATAATGAATAATTATCCTTAGAGTGAATAATGAATATTTACCCTTAAGAGTGAATAATGAATATTTACCCTTCGAGTGAATAGTGAATATTTACCCTTAAGAGTGAATAATGAATATTTACCCTTAAGAGTGAACAATGAATATTTACCCTTAAGAGTGAATAATGAATATTTACCCTTAAGAGTGAATAATGAATATTTACCCTTAGAGTTAATAATGAATATTTATCCTTAGAGTGAATAATGAATATTTAGCCTTAGAACATCTAAAATTCATTCATCAACGGTAATTCCTTCTACCAGATGTATATTATTTCATTCATTTAAAATTAATGTTCTGAGAACTAAAATAGATATTCAGTTTAAACAAGTTGAAAACATACGCACTCAAGTCAATTGAAATAATTCGTGTGAGAACAAGTACAATGCAGGTTTTGTCAAGTATGTCTCTAAAAGATTTGTTCTGTGAGTACCTAAGTTACGCTGGGATTACGAGTATAGATTCTAAAACTGAGCCAGTCTCTCTCTCTCTCTCTCTCTCTCTCTCTCTCTCTCTCTCTCTCTCTCTCTCTCTCTCTTCTCTCTCTCTCTCTCTCTCTCTCTCTCTCTCTCTCTCTCTCTCTCTCTCTCTCTCTCTCTTATACACGTGCTTCGCAGAAAATGCAAGATATTATGCAATTAATAGGTCTGCAATAAAATAAAATTATTATTGCAATAATTCTCAGTTTTGCAATTTTAAGCTCGGTGAAATTCGGGACATAGGGAAAACATGCCCGCTCAGCTTAGTGCCAGTCCAGAGCCCGGATCAATGGAGGGGGTTCTTCTCAGGAGAGGTATCTGTCCGTACAAACTCTGTCCCAAAACAATCGGGTCTCCATGAGGTTAGTAAGATAGCGCGACTCCATATAAAAATGGGAGAAGCTGACGAAAGAAGACTTAATAACTTTTATCCTTTCAAAGGATGCATACATTGTGAGTCTTATAACTAATACTTGAAAAAAGCAATGGAGATTTTACTGTAAATCCCCTTATAAAGGCTTGCAATCCTTCCAACTTACAAATAAAATTAATGACCCAAATGCATTTCTCAGAATATGTCGGGTAATAACACTTCAAAAGCACCAGCATTAATCTTTGGGAATTCACTGCAATAATACCCATTAGTATATTTATACTCTGGGATTTTTTTTTTAAAGAAATCCACGTGCATGTATACAAAAACCGCAAGCCTTTCTGAGACACACTGTACCATTATCCCTATATATCACTTTTAAAACATACATATACTCAATGCCTCATTACCCCTTGTAAGGGGGGTGGCCGAGTCAAGAAACGCACATTCACCAAGATCCACACACACCTCAACCACTCCTCTCAGCTCCTTGGGGATAAACAACATAAAATTATGTCAATGTGAAGAGAATTCCACATTTTCTTCCCTCTTATCCTTAAATATCACTTTTCCAAGAACACAAAACTGTGTCAGGTTAAAAACTGTTCCAATACACATCCAACCATTATGGTGTTCACTGCATTTTCAGGTTTTACGTCACGGACTCCCTTCTATGCCAAGGGCTAGGACAGTTGCCTTCTTGCGAAGGACTTGTTTTGGCAGATGTAATCGTTACCCTGAGTGCATGCCTTTGCAAACCTCAGACCATGATGGGGCGCGAACCCTCGACCTGACGCCTCAGAGTCGCGGACGCTACCGCTTGAGCCACGGTAACTACGTTCACTGCATTTTCTCTCATAGGTAATATCCAAACTAGAGTCCTTTTATAATGGAATTAGTTGTGTATGAAAGACCAGCATAGTTGAATATGCACACTGAAAAAAATATATTTCAAGATGCATTAGATAATTAGTATCCTTCTGTGAGATAGATATATTATTCGAATTTCACGAATATGACAATGCCAAGATGGCAAACTTCGCACATAATTATTCACATCTTGGTGACCATTCATGACCTGACTTCTTGCAATGGCACCCGAATATTTTCGAACTGCATTCCATATTACACCAATGGAAGCGATTCATTCTCAATTTGCTTTAATTCAAATTCCATGAAATTCCACATGTGTGACAATACGACCCCTTCACACGCACACACACACACACACACAAGTCGTCTGCATGGTCGATGTTAACAAACTGCTGTGACGACCGGATATGACATGGCACTAAAACACACACATTCACACAGTAATCCTCTTTCCGGGAGATAAAAGAGTTATACGCATATACACACATACGTGTGCTTAGCTTGTCCTGATAACGAGATGTTAAATTTCTCTCCTGTGCTAAGGAATATACACACACGATACACACACAGATTAATATATATTCTGAGAGAAATATACGCACATGCATACATTCAGATAAATGTGGATACAGAAATATATACAAACACATACATACATACATATATATATATATATATATATATATATATATATATATATATATATATATATATATATATATATACATACATACATACATACATACATACATACATACATACATACATACATACATACATACATACAGACAGACAGATCTATACTCAAGCATATGTATAAAGATACACACACATAACTTCATACACAGAATTCTAGCAATACAGAGGAACTCTATACTGACAAAAAAAACGGACTGAAATGTCAGATTATATTCCAGAATGATCTTATGTCCATTCAAAGTTACTCAATAATGGAGTACTTCTCAAGCCTGCGGAGTTGACAAGTGCTAGCAAACGACACAAGCAAAAATACATAAATTATACATACATACATATAAGTACATAATGCATACTTGCGCCACCAAACATCAGTGATAAGTATTTTACCGATAAGATAACGATAAGATAATTCATGATAACCAACTTATCACAAGTACAAATCTACTTACACGATTGCAGTACATGTAAGGTGATAAAATTATTGTACTTACGAATATAGAGTAACGCTACTCTTATAATTATCACTATTATTGTTAATTTTTATTAATATTATTATTATTATTATTATTATTATTATTATTATTATCGTTGTTATTATTATTATTAGTATATACTCTTGTAAGTTATTGAGCTTAAAAGCATTTAATAATAATAATAATAATAATAATAATAATAATAATAATAGTAATAATAATTATTATTATTATTATTATAATAATAATAATAATAATAATAATAATAATAATAATAATGTTCCGGTTTTACGTCACGGACTCCCTTATCAACCAAGGGCTAGGACGGTTGCCTTCTTGCAAAGAACTTGTTTTGGCAAATGTAATCCTTACGCTGAGTGCATGCCTTTGCTAACCTCAGACCGTGACGGGGCGCGAACCCTCGACCTGACGCCTCAGAGTCGGAGACGCTACCGACTGAGCCACGGCGACTACAATAATAATAATAATGATAACAATAATAATAACAATAATAATAATTATTATTACTATTATTATAATTATTATTATTATCATCATCATCATCTCTGAAGCAACATTAAGAGCATAAAACAAAAAATAAATACCAATCATATGTCAACGGCATCCGCATAATGTATACGGGTGGATGTCATCTATTGAATGGGAATTAGATTTGGCGACGGAAGCCAACTGACACACACTGACATCCAGGACAAATGAAATACACTCAGGGTAGAAAACAATGACTGGAATGCTCTCTCTCTCTCTCTCTGTCTCTCTCTCTCTCTCTCTCTCTCTCTCTCTCTCAATGCCTTTTGATATATTCAACATGACTTTGCTATATCATTGTGTCGCCAGAGAACGAGGTGGTCTTAAACATTTTTTTTTTATGACTGACACCAGGACGGGCCAAAACAAATAATAAAATAAAACAGCCCTCATCGGGCCTGGTCACGAAGAATATATAAAGTAAAGAGAAAGAGATATGGAGAGTGTAATGACTTGTCAGATGTGAAGGGATAATAAGACATGTGTTATAAATATCCAAGAATATTCAGTGTTGATGTAGGCTTAGAAAGAGAACGGTAACTGAATGAAGACTTAACATCGAACTGTCC
>JAXCGZ010020852.1:7500-100000 GCA_037179515.1 Halocaridina rubra | reverse complement strand
ATTATTAGTAGTAGTAGTAGTAGTAGTAGTAGTAGTAGTAGTAGTAGTAGTATAACCCCCTAAGGGAAGGGGGTAAGAATACTTCCTTTGTGTTCCCCTGCGTGTCGTCAGAGTCGAATCAATGGGGCGGAGCGAGGGAACTGGGAATCCCCTCCTCTGTATTATCTTCCTGCATAGTCAAAGCATTTTGCTTTGACTCAGCCACCCCTTTATAGGGAGGAATATGGCTTTAGTATAGATAGATTATTATTATTATTAGTAGTAGTAGTAGTAGTAGTAGTAGTAGTAGTAGTAGTAGTAGTAGTAGTAGTATATTTAAACCCCACCCTTGTATTCCCGAGGCATCGTAGGTGCAATACCTAAAGGGAAATGATGGGTGGGTGGGTGGGTGTAGGCATTCCTTCCCACCCTAAAACTTTTCATGCTAAAAAAAAAAAAAAAAATCAGCTGTTTATGCTCCTTAGTTACAATTATGGTATCCCTTCATGTTTTTTTTTTTTCTAAATTATACCGCCATGTAAGGAAAAATTAGTTTTATAATTATATCACCGACAAAGATATATTGGCGAACGCAACAAAAGGAGAGAAATTCTGATGTTCAATTCCCTTTGTTTTTAATATGAATAACCATGGAAATAATTCATTTTCTCCCAGTACAATCTCTCAAAATTATGTTCCTCCAATGTAAGATATATAATAAAATAGGCTCGATTTCTTAAACAGTGTAAACCTAGGATACCATATTGTTAGTTAGCTAGACACACAAATGGATTTCATAAACGCATCTAACTAACGTTAGGTAATAGAGGTTAACTTAGATTCAAGTTAGGTTAGGTTTGGATTAGGATCCTAGCCATACACAGAACCGCGTCGGATGCGTTTATGAAATCCATTTGTGGGTATCTAGCTAACTAACAATATGGTATCCTAGGTTTACACTTTAAGAAATCGGGCCTAGGATCCTTTGCGGGATCCTAGCCATACACAGAACCACGTCAGATGCGTCTATGAAATCCATTTGTGTGTGTCTAGCTAACTAACAATATGGTATCCTAGGTTTACACTGTTTAAGAAATCGAGCCAAGGTCTGTACTTAGCCTGGAATCAAATACAGAATTCCGAAAACAAATTCTGAATGGGGTCCCGTAAGGTTAGGTAAGATGAGTTAGGTTAGGATTACGATAGGTTAATTAGAAAAGGTTAGGATCCCTTTAGATTAGGTCAGGTGACATAGGTTAGGATCCTAGGTTTAACCCTTTGCGATACTACAGCTGAAGGGTCTTGTGGACTTTAATAAGACTGTCCAGGACGGTTCGATGTTAAGTCTTCCTTCAGTTACGGTTCTCTTTCTATGCCTACATCAACACTGAATATTCTTGGATATTCGTTACATGTCTTATTATCACTTCATTTCTGACAAGTCACAATACTCCCAATCTGTTTCTCTTTATGCTTTCTTCATACCCAGGTTCGATGAGGGTAATTTTTTTTTTTTGCCTGTCCTGGTGTCACAATAATAATAATAATAATAATAATAATAATAATAATAATAATAATAATAATAATAATAAAAAAAGATGAAGATAGATTAGGTAACTAACGTTAGGTAATAGAGGTTAGCTTAGATTCAAGTTAGGTTAGGTTTGGATTAGGATGTATCAGTTAGAATAGCAAAGATTGTGTTTGGATAAAGCGTGAGAGGTTAGGTTAGGTAGAATATGAAACCAGATCAAGCCTTGGGGTTCAAACTGCACAGTTGAACCTAAGTTTGTTTATAATACTAAAAGCTTATTCACTCATGTGTCTTACTTCATAGGGAAATGTGCTTAAGTTCAGGTTTTACGTCACGGGCACCCTTTTCTAGCAAGGGCTAGGACGGTTGCCTTCTTGCCTAGGACTTGTTTTGGCAGATGTAATCGTTACCCTGAGTGCATGCCCTTGCTAACCTCAGACCGTGACGGAGCGCGAACCCTCGACCTGACGCCTCACAGTCGGGGACGCTACCGCTTGAGCCACGGAGACTTGTTTTGGCAGATGTAATCGTTACCCTGAGTGCATGCCCTTGCTAACCTCAGACCGTGACGAGGTGCTAACCCTCGACCTGACGCCTCAGAGTCGCGGACGCTACCGCTTGAGCCACGGTGACTACTGGGAAATGTGCTTAAGTATTTACATATTTGTTTCTTTATTTCTTGGTTTTGCATGAGTAAAGCTTGGCATTCCGGAAGCAGTCTAGACACGTCATTTGCATAAGTTGTAATGCCAATTTTTCATTCTAAAATGTCTCAAGTGTGAGCGAGTCCTTACATCCGAAATGCTTTCGAAATCATAACAAAGACAGTTGGTTGCGTCCTGCGGCTCGCAGTCACAAAGACCCAACTTCGAACCCGGATATAAACGGGTTTGGGAAGAGTTCTCATTCTGAGTTAGTCATGTTAGAAACTTGTAACTTGGGAGCATCACTGACAAACCTTCACTCACTCACTCACACACACAAAGCATAAACCCACCCACACATTCACTCACTCACTCACACACACACACACACACGCAAGCACCCACACATTCACGCATACACCCATACACACACACACACACACACACTCACACGTACGCATACACCCATACACTCACAAACACACAAGCACGCATATACCCATACACTCACACAAACACACACGCACGCAAGCACCCACACCTACACACACGCAAGCGCGCGCACACACACACACACAGAAAATATACCATGCCAAAGCGGATATGATATGGAAAAATATTCACATCGCACACCATCCTCTTTTATTAGTGGACTGACTAACCCACAGAGAGCAAGGCCTAATAACGCCCATCCCTTCTATGTCTCGTTTATCAAACTTGCCTCTGCCCAGAGCTGCAGGACATGTATTTTTCCATTTATCGAAACCCAAAGTCGCCCAGATACTGTTCCAACACTGTCACCACACAACGAATGGTGTACTCACTAAATCTAAAAAGTTGTCAGGGTAAACCAATGTCTCTCCCCCATGTGTTCCTGGATGTTAGAAAAAATGGCTGCTGTGAAGTATTAAAAAAATCAAAATTCAAGAGGCTATGATGATGATGATGATGATAACGATAATGACAATGAAGATGGTCCTTTCATTTAATTTTCAAATGCTTAATAATGAAACAAACACAATCCTCATATCAACAAAGAACAGCAAAAACTATATTACCAAAACAAATAAGAGACCACTTGAGTTACTATTCTCCAATGTTCCGGTTTTACGTCACGGAATTCCTTTTCTACCAAGGGCGAGGACGGTTGCCTTCTTGAGAAGGACTGCTTTGGCAGATGTAACCTTTACCCTGAGTGCATGCCCTTGCTAACCTCAGACCGTGACGGGGCGCGAACCCTTGACCTGACGCCTCAGAGTCGCGGACGCTACCGCTTGAGCCACGGTGACTACAGTTAATATTCTCCAATACGGAAAAAAATATTCGTCTACTGTGTGCGCAAGAGGGTGCGTGCACGCATGCGGGCATTGATACTGAAGCGGAATATTCTTATAACTTGACAAGACCGCTTCGTAAGTCTGTGCAGCGCCTGAATGAGAAAATTCAATATATGACGCAAGTGGGAGGGTTTGGTGACGTAGCATTCGCCTATATTTATTTAAAAACTATTCCTCGGTCCATTTACACCACATGGAATAAGATTAGCGAATATTACAGATACGTAAAAAAAAAATGAAGCTTTTGAACAGCCAATTTGGTGAAGACTATTGCATATATAATGAACTTCAAAGATTGGAGTGGTTTTTTCAATTATAATTATTATTATCATTATTATTATTATTATTATTATTATTATTATTATTATTATTATTATAATAATTACCATAACTATTATTATTATGGCTAGGATCCCGTGCGTGATCCTAGCCATACACAGAACCGTGTCAGATGCGTTAATGTAATCCATTTGTGTGTGTCTAGCTAACTAACAATATGGTATCCTAGGTGTACACTGTTTAAGAAATCGGGGCTAAGATCCCGTGCGGGATCCTAGCCATACACAGAACCGCGTCAGATGCGTTTATGAAATCCATTTGTGTGTCTAGCTAACTAACAATATGGTATTCTAGGTTTACACTGTTTAAGAAATCGGGGCTATATCTCGCGTTCCACACTGCTCATATCCGAAACAATTCTAGATCATTATTATTCAAAAGAAGAATTTTTATTCTAAATAATATTACAATGAAATATCAATAAATTAGCATTCAATTTATATACACTCTACTGCACTGAATAAACAATAATAAAAATACACCTTGAAGATATATATGTGTGTGTGTGTGTGTGTGTGTGTGTGTGTGTGTGTGTGTGTGTGTGTGTGTGTGTGTGTGTGTGTGTGTGTGTGTGTGTGTGTGTGTGTGTGTGTGTGTGTGTGTGTGTAATTATAATTATAAAGGAAAATTAATAAAAAATTTATTATAAGATATAAAAATAAACTGTAAGAAAAAACTTCCAAATATGAATAATCAACTTAAAAATAATACCAAAAAAAATCCAAAGAACCACTGAAAACCAAAAACAAATATATATGAAAAAACTAGAGAACAATCAAATAACAGCAAACAACTGAAATTAGGAGGGGGGGAAAAAGTTACTTCCAAACCACAACGTGTAAATAGGACGACTAAATATCCAAAGAACAAATTAAAACATCCATCTAAGACAAGAACCCCATAACAAAACTATTCAAAGTGGCATCATAAAGAGTGAACAACAGAAAAACGTGGCACCTATACACCAGTAGCCAAGACTCTCTCCCATTCCAGACACCATTGAAAGGGATATATATAATAGATTACAATCAAAAACATCCAATTTCATATTCAAGCTTGTATGCAGGTGTTGGCTTGGGGCTATTTCCAAACTTTAAATCATGAAAGGGGCGTGGGTTGGACCCGGACCTTAACCCACCCCCTTTTCAGGTTATTTCCCCTACACCCCAATATCCCCTCCATGGTTACTTCCCCTACTCTCTCTCTCTCTCTCTCAGGCTTCTCCCCCTGCACCTATTATCCCCTTCCTTTATACCCTCTCCACCTTTCCAAATAGATTTCCCATCCACTATAACCCTCGCCTTCCCCAACTATCCCCTGGATACTTCCCTTCCCCCCTATCCCATCTACCTTTCTCTCCCTAACCTTTTCCCTTTCCAAGTGTATCTTCCCCTCCTCTTACCCTCTTCCATTTCAGAATATCTTCCCTTTCCCTTTATCCACTCCCTTTCCCACGTGTCTTTCCCTTCTTTAATCCTACCCTTACCGTACATCTTCCCTTCCACTATTCCATCTCCATTCCTAGGTATCTTCCCTTCCCATTAAACCCTCCCTTTTCCATGCATCTTCCCATGTCCCCCCCCCCCTTTCACTGGTTTCTTCCTCTTCCAACCCTCTTCTTGGCAACTCTCTTTTCATTATTACATCCGCTATGCAATTCACTTTAAATGGTTAAAGATTGTAAGATCCTGTTGGTGGTGAAGCCAGAACAGCCCTTCAAGATTCGTAAACTTTAGAAGCAACACTCATTTTCTCAAACGTAAGGATTGAAAAGAAGCTAATATAAGAATTATAAGGTATATGGCAACGGCATCCGGATACGGATGTACTTGCATACAAGAAGTCGTATCCGGATACGGCTACGAAAACGCATATGTATCCGAATACACTGACATTGTTAAAAGGACGATTGAAAAGAAGCCAATATAAGAATTAAAAGGTATGCTAAAATTAATAATAAAATACTTTATAGTGTACAGGAATATGGCCACCGCATCCGGATACGGATGTACTTGCATACATGGAGTCGTATCCGGATAAGGATACGAAAACGCATATGTATCCGAATACACTGACATCGTTAAAAGGAGGAAAAATTAAAAATCAATTTCTTATCAAATATTAACGATAAATTACTATTCCTCCCTCTCCTTAACAATCCAAATAGAAATGAAAATAAAAACAACAACAACAACAACAACAATAATAATAATAATAATAATAATAATAATAATAACAGAAAAAACATATACGTAAACTTCGCTTCATCTTATAACTAAGGGAATACGATATGCAATCACATGGATCCAACATATGCATAAACTTATTTCTAGAAAAGCTCTTCATGGAAAGAATATTCTTACTGACAGTGTAACCTCATCGACCCTCGCATATATAGATTATATACATACATATATACATTACATATATAAACACATACAAACATACATATATTACTTTTTATATCAAACGTGTACTCTGCTAACACTGTTACTAATGTTGAAAGAGTAGCAATAAAACCGGTCATATTTCACACTCATCCTGATACTAACAATGATAATCCGGTTTTACGTCACGGACTCCATTATCTACCAAGGGCTAGGACGGTTGCCTTCTTGCGAAGGACTTGTTATGGCAGATGTAATCGTTACCCTGATTGCATGCCCTTGCTAACCTCAGACCGTGACGGGGCGCGAACCCTGGACCTGACGCCTCAGAGTCGCGGACACTACCACTTGAGCCACGGTGACTATCCCTGATACTGACAATATACGTCCCTAAAAATACTGAAAAAGGAGATGATACATTCCCTTTGAGAGGAGCCAAGACCTCATCCGTGTTCCCTGCGTGTCGTAAAAGTCAACTAAGTGGGGTGGAACGTGGGGACTGGGAATCCCTTTCTTTGCATTATCTCCCACAAGAGGTCGATTGTTTGCTTTGACTCAGCCACCCTTCCGTCACAAGAGGGAAAAAGGGCACAAAATCCTGATCTCTGCTGAGTTGACAAGGGCAACCACAAAATATACACCACTACCCTTGCCTTCTGAAGCCCCCCTCCCTCAGAAGAGTAGTGACAAATCGAAACTGTTAAAGGATATCTTATGGAGTAGAACTCGGAACCCCAGTCTAAAGTTTGGATGTAACATTTTATAAATTCGATTGGCTGGGCTCAATCCATTGCAAATTATATTAATATTTTATTTATACATGACCAAATATAGATTGTAATGTTTAACAACTGTAATATCACTGGGAGTGCCCATGTGCACGTCCCTATGTACAGTTATCTGAATAAAAAAAAATACAAGCAAGGCGTTAAGCGCTCTCTACCTCATATATGTGTCGTATGGCCTCTCATATGACGCCAAGAGCCGCTAGATAGCAGAGTGCGCACTCGAAAACCCGCCCATTAGAGAGGACGGCATATACCCGGAGAGCGTTAGTTTACGTCCATAGATAGAATATATATATATATATATATATATATATATATATATATATATATATATATATATATATATATATATAGAGTAAGGAAGCCCATCAGTGAAACAAAACTTATAAAACAATGCTATATTTCGGATCCTAACTGGATCCCTTCTCAAGTTGTGCTTGGGAAGGGATCCAGTTAGGATCCGAAATATAGCATTGTTTTATAAGTTTTGTTTCACTGATGGGCTTCCTTACTATTTAGTGCTGTATGCTAACAGTTTGTACTTATTTATATATATATATATATATATATATATATATATATATATATATATATATATATATATATATATATATATATATTTTCCCTGTACATTTTTTTTCTGTCTTCTCCAAGGGCGGTGTTGTCCTGCATGATATAAAAATTGATTAGAGGAGCACGGAGAGTGGACTCGGAATCCCTCCTTAGTATTTTTCTGCCGCAAGGCATCAAGGCATACGAAGAGGTTCTGCTTGAAAAACTACAACCAGAGCCCTAAATGGCTTGTGCTTTGGCTTGGCCACACCCCTAAACAAGGGGGTTGGCACCTAGGTAGACAAAGAAGTATCAAAAGTAAAAGCCTAGGTCTCACCGTTGGAAAAAAAAAAAACTGAAGTTGATTGTAAATGATATCACTGTAACCGTGGCTCAAGCGGTAGCGTCCGCGACTCTGACGCGTCAGGTCGAGGGTTCGCGCCCCGTTACGGTCTGAGGTTAGCAAGGGCATGCACTCAGGGCAACGATTACATCTACCAAAACAAGTCCTTCGCAAGAAGGCAACCGTCCTAGCCCTTGGTGGAATAGGGAGGCCGTGACGTAAAACCGAACACACACACACACACACACACGATTGTAAATGATATCACTGTAACTTGGTGCCAGTTGCTAGCTCAAATATTCCACACCTCAGTAATTTCCCTTTCGTGAGCCTTCTGTGTTTTTTTTTTTTTTCCCTCGACCGTGTGTAAATATTTGGTCATGTTTCTCACACATAAAACAAACAGTCAAAGGCACATACAAAGCATACATACATATATTCATACATACATATATATAAACAGGAAGAAAGATTTAACGGTGCGCTTTGACTACAAGCACGCAGTTTTTTTTTTTTTTCTTAGAATCTACGAGCAATAGTATAAAAATATAGCCTACGAGTTCTACAAGTAATGAAATTGGGTCTACGGAAGGAAATGATTAAATTAGGGTTAATGATTTTTTTTTTTTTAACACTAAGAAATTACTACCCTAAAAAAAATACAGGCAGCCTTGAACTTTTTAGGGTAATAATATACTTTAGGGCCCGATTTCTTAAACAATGTGAACCTAAGATACCATATTGTTAGTTAGCTAGACACACACAAATGGATTTCATAAACGCATCTGACGCGATTCTGCGTATGGCTAGGATCCCGTACGGCATACCATATTGTTAGTTAGCTCGACACCCACAAAAATGGCTTTCATGAACGCGTCAGATGCGTTTATGAAATCCATTTGTGTGTGTCTAGCTAACTAACAATATGGTATCCTAGGTTTACACTGCTTAAGAAATCAGGCCTTACTTTTAAATGAATCCAACATATTATCAAGCTATTGAGAAAAAGCGACTCCATTGCATCATATCTAGGAAATCTGCCGCTAATGAATAAAAATATGAGGTTTGTGGACGACTATGACAAAGTAATAATAATAATAATATAATAATAATAATAATAATAATAATAATAATAATAATAATAATAATTACTATTATTATGATTATTATCATTATTACATTTATATATTATTATTATCATTATTATATCTATTATATTATTATTATTATTATTATTATTATCATTAAGTAATCACCGTGGCTCAAGTGGTAGCATCCGCGACTCTGAGGCGTAAAACCGGAACAAACAAACATTAACATTAAGTACTTTAGTAGTAGTAGTAGTAAGAAACATTCCATTAATATATGCAGCGATTGAAAATGTATCTCTAGATACGGTAATACCTATCTATCGCTTGAAGTCGATTTAGCGTTTCCGTAAATACTGTTTTATGATACGAGGGAACTTAAGAGTTTAAACTACATTCCATATTTTACCTTATAATATATATATATATATATATATATATATATATATATATATATATATAATATATATATATATATATATATATATATATATAACTGAGTTTTCACCAATTAAAAGTCAAATAAAAATGAGAGTGGAAATGTACAAGCAAAAAAAAAAAAAAAAAAACATATACAAATATGAACACAGAGTACGAAGATTTCCACATGAGCGCACACTTACACACACACACACACAGCACATCTCACGTGCAAAACAATAATCTGTGAACAGTATTCCCATGCAACACTTCAGTGCACGCAATATATAGTCATGCTCTCTCTCTCTCTCTCTCTCTCTCTCTCTCTCTCTCTCTCTCTCTCTCTTCTCTCTCTGCGTGCGTGCGTACATTCTTGTGTGTGTGCGCAGATGCGTGCGTGTGTCAGTATACTTGAAGAAATGCGAGATAGATAGATAGATATAGATAGCGCTATATAGCGATAGATAGATAGATATAGATATATATATATATATATCTATAGATAGATATATGCGATATATATACATATATATATATATATATATATATATATATATATATATATATATATATATATATATATATATAATCCATTAAAATATATATAAAGGAATAAAACTAACTGCAGTTAAACAGCGACATACTTCGTAATTACCATATAAATACACGCACGCATGCGCGCAAAAATTACACTCACGAGTGCAATTTATATATGCCAGGAACTGTTCTACACTACTACAAAGGTCTCCAAATACTCACCAAAACAAATTCAAAATAATATGTAGTGAAAAATAATAATAATAATAATAATAATAATAATAATAATAATAATAACAATAATAACGTTCCGGTTTTACGTCACGGACTCACTTTTCAACCAAGGGCTAGGACGGTTGCCTTCTTGCGAAGGACTTGTTTTGACAGATGTAATCGTTACCCTGAGTGAATGCCCTTAACCTCAGACCGTGACGGAGCGCGAACCCTCGACCTGACGCCTCAAAGTCGCGGACGCTACCGCTTGAGCCACGGTGACTATAATAATAATAATAATAATAATAATAATAATAATAATAATAATAATAATAATAATAATAATAATAATGATAATAATAATAATAATATATATATAAATAAATATATATATATATATATATATATATATATATATATATATATATATATATATATATATATATATTACACCTTTCAATAAATTTCAGTAAAAAAGATCATGTGATACCGGTGTGCATGTAATGTTTCCAAAGAACACGACATAACATGTACTCCGTGACACGAACATTTTTGCTTGCGCCTTCGCAAGAGGCAAAGAACGCGTGCCAACGGACAAAATCCTGCATTAGCCTGATCGTGACTTTCAGCATTTTCTGGTTTTAATAGTTTGCAGCATACAACTATTTAGAGGTTAATATTATTATTATTATTATTATTATTATTATTATTATTATTATTATTATTATTTAGTTTTAATTGTTTTCATAATACAACTATATAGAGGTTATTATTATTATTATTATTATTATTATTATTATTATTATTATTATTATTATTATTATTATTATTGTTGTTGTTATTATTAAGATTATTATCATTATTACAACATGATAGTAAAAATATAAACTCCACGCTATCATGGGACTCAAAAAAGGGACCACAAGGAATGATAAGCTGCAATAATAATAACAATAATAATAATAATAATAATAATAATAATAATAATAATAATAACAGTAGTAGTAGTAGTAGTAGTAGTAGAGTTGTATTCATGATAGTATTATTATTATTATTTTAGTCCCCAGGCTAGAAAAAAAATACCAACCTCTTTTATCTTTTGTGATTTTGCATAAGATAAACGGAAGGGACAGAACAATGAAGATTATAGCAAATCTTGTACTGTACATGTATTGGAATATATTTATCTGCATCAAAGTCATATAACGCGTACACCGTTAAGTCTTAAGTCATACAATTTTTTTTCTTAAATTACGGTTACACAAAATCTTATAAAATTTGAGTAATCATTTTCACTTCATAATTACGGTCTCTAATGCGATATTAAAAGTCAATAATAGGCTAGCTGAGGGAGAGGGTGAGAATACTCCCTCCGTGTTCCCCTGCGTGTCGTAAAAGTCGACTAAATTGGGCGGAGCGAGAGGACTGGGAACCCTCTTTTCTGCATTTACTTCCCACAAAAAGTCAAAGTATTTTCTTTGACTCAGCCACCCCCCTTATAAGGGGGAATATGGCTTTGGTATATGGATGGATATATAAATATATAAGCATACCTTCTCAAAATAAATATTTTTATTTAAGATATATATATACACTACAACTTTAGGTTTTTTCGGACATGAATGGGACCGTCCATAGCATCTCGATGTTAAGTCTTCCTTCAGTTACGGTTCTTTTCCTATGCCTACATCAACACCGAATATTCTTGGATATTCGTTACACATCTCTTATAATCCTTTCACACCTGACAATCAATAATTCCCCAGCTCTGTTTCTCTTAGCTTTTTCTCACTAATATAGATTACTTTAGATATTCTTTCAGCCTGTCTTATTGTTTTTTATTATGCTCATATGTCTGTTTTGTCCGTAACCAGCTTATTATTCTAACAGATGTCTTTGTCCGTTCCAATACACACGTAAGAACTATATTTTGCAAATGCAATCCAACAGAACAAACAAAATAACATTTCCATTTTTGTACAATGGCTATTCTTATACAATATAAGAGTAACTTATAAGAAGACATGTAATTGAACTAATAAGTAAGAGGGAAATACATACGGTCAAATTAAATGTAGCTTTCTTAGAAAATAATAATACTGTAATAAAAATTTTAACAATAATGTTAATAATAAGGTAGTAGTAATAACACTCGATACAGGATCGTTATTATCGGCATCATTACCATACTTGTTTTCCTTTCAATGGGAATAATTAGTTATTAACTTAGAGAGCAGAGAAGGCGATATCAGTTTACATATAGAGAGGTTAGCGCGTTAAGGGAAATTGCATTAAATCATTTAGTTAATATGTGAGCAGCAACTAATTGTCCAAAAGAAAACTATATAGTTTGCCTTTGAAAGCTGTGAAGGAGTTGTTTGCAATGTTTATAAACTCTAAAATTATTTAAAAATTTGCTTACTTTTTGCACGCCAATAAGCACAGACTAGTTGTAGTTCGGGTTTTACGTCACGAGCTCCCTTTTCTACCAAGGGCTAGGACGGTTGCCTTCTTGCGAAAGACTTGTTTTGGCAGATGTAATCGCTACCCTGAGTGCATGCCCTTGCTTACCTCAGACCGTGACTGGGCACGAACCCTCGACCTGACGTCTCAAAGTCGCGGACGCTACCGCTTGAGCCACGGTGACTACCCAATAAGCACGGATTGATTTCGTTTAAATGTCCGTAAACCCTCTGCAGACCCACAAGGAAAGACCTCAAATATTTGCAAAGCTTAAACAAGTCAACAATAATTTGACCATGATACACGGCTCACCTACAAACCAACAAATAATTAATTGGGCAATTACGGATTTAATCAGAATATTTGCAAACCTGCAATGAATGGTGTATATATATATATATATATATATATATATATATATATATATATATATATATATATATATATATATATATATATATATATATATATATATATACACAAGCCTCGTTTTTGGAAAAATCCCCATGTAATTCCTGGTTTTAAAAATGGAAATCCTGACGACGTCTCTAACTATAGACCAATCTCTTTACTACCAATTTTATCAAAGATACTTGAAAAGATTGTTGCAAATCAGTTAAGTGAGTTTCTTGAAAAAAATAAACTTATTGCAAAAAGTCAACACGGTTTCAGGCCAAAATTATCAACTGAAACTGCCTTATTGAAAATATCAGATGAAATATACAAAAATATAGATAATAAGAAAATATCATTGCTACTACTACTCGATCTTTCTAAAGCTTTTGATAGTGTACACCATACCATTCTATTAGAAAAATGCAAAAAAATGAACATTGACCCAAGCTGGTTCGAGAACTATTTAAAAAACCGCTACCAGTCAGTCAGAATAAAAGATGTAGTCTCAAGTCGCAAGAAGGTATTGCTTGGGGTCCCTCAGGGATCGATCCTAGGACCTATACTTTTTCTAATATAAGTAAACGATCTAGTAAAATATTTACCTAACTGTTATGTCATTCAATATGCTGACGATACTCAAATCTTAATTGAAGGAGAAATTAATGATTTAGAAAATATTATTCGTAGAGCAGAAGAAATTTTGTATATGGCTAAACGTTACTTTCTAAAAAATGGTCTGTTACTTAATGAAACTAAAACCCAATCTATTCTTATCGGATCCAGACAATTATTATCAGAAGTTGATGACAATCTTCATATAAATTTTAACGGTAATATCATTAAGCCAATGAACTCGGTAAAGAACCTAGGTGTCTATTTTGACCGTTACATGAATTTTGAAATGCATATAGATGAAATTTATAAAAAAGTAATGGGTACTCTAATATATCTAAATAGGGTAAAAGACTCATTTGAAACATCAACTCGTATAATAATTGTCCAGTCCTTAGCTATGAGTTTAATTAATTACTGTCTCGAAGTTTGGGGATGTACAAATAAGACTCAATTACAAAGAATACAAAAGTTACAAAACTTTGCAGCACGAGTGGCTGTTGGCAATGTAAGAAAATACGAGCACATCTCTCCTGTTTTAAAAGATCTAGAATGGATAAAGATTAGAGATAAATATGTTTTTGATATATGTACCTTTGTTTTTAATATACTAAGAAACAATATTCCTGATTGCTTGTATAATTTTTCTACAGTAAGCTCAGTTACCGGGTTAACTACCCGTCAAGGGGAAGATTTATTAGTACGAAGGTCTAAAACTGATATTGGCTCAAGAGATATAAACATTCGTGGACCTCATTTATATAATCAGCTTCCCAGAGAACTAAAAAATGCTGGTTCAGTGTATACTTTTAAATATAATCTTAAGAAGTTACTCTTAAAGGAAGATTTTACTTGTAAATTTTAATAGTACACCCATATTTGAATACCCAATGTATGTTGGAAATAAAGTCTTATTATTATTATTATTATATTATTGTAAGGGGGGTAGCCGAGCCAAGAAATGCGCATTCACCACGATCCACATACACACCTCAACCACTCCTCTCAGCTCCTTGGGGTTAAAGGGTTGTCACGTCTCCCCCACCCTTCCACCCTGCTTGAGTCACCCACATGGTAGGTGGGCGAGGATATTCTACAATGAACACCGACAGCCGCAGCTGGTTTACCCCCACCGCTTCATCAAATGGCGACTCCCCTCACACCCGTCCACCACAGTTCACTCACCTAGCAGGTGCGAGTAATCCCTTTGGGCCGCGTCATAATATATATATATATATATATATATATATATATATATATATATATATATATATATATATATATATGTATATATATATATGTATATATATATATATATATATATATATATATATATATATATATATATATATATATATATATATATATATATATATATATATTCGGCCAAAATTACAGATCTGGTTTAAATATTTGCATATCTTCTGCAAACAAAAAATATAACAAATATAAATCAGCATTACTAGTATCTCTCACCCAGGGGGGGGTAGTGTTCCCCTGCGTGTCGTGAAAGTCAATTAAATGGTGCGGAGCGAAAATGAGGAATCGCCTCCTCTGTGTATTTCTCTCATACAGTCAAAGTTTTTGCTTTGACTCAGCCACCCCCTTTGTAAGGGAGATTATGGGTCTTGTATATAGATGCCCTTTTAAGCCAACAAGGACTGTCCTACATTGTGCTGAAAGGTTAGATGTTAATGGATTTCTAACCTGAATCCCTTTAAATTTCTAACTCTTTCTAATGGGGAATCAATACCTCTTCAGGAAATGGCTTTCAGTTTGTTTTTTTAAGATCTTTCTTGCTTTTATATAACACCCAAAACTACAATTTCTGAAAGGTACAATACCTTCATATGCACTTTATTTTTAAACCTGTCTTTCTTGCATCTATTGTACGTTTTTTTTTGTTTTCTGTATAATGCAATTTCATCATTTAATAATTACCCACTGTATCTTTTGTATCTGTTGAGTATTTGCCATGCAATATCTTTTATATATTCTCTTACAACTTATTTCAAACATATCAGATAGTGCAAAAATCATACAAGCACATTTTTCTTATTTTCCTTTTGCATTGTGTTTATCGGGTAGTCACCGTGGCTCAAGCGGTAGCGTCCGCGACTCTGAGGCGTCAGGTCGAGGGTTCGCGCCCCGTCACGGTCTGAGGTTAGCAAGAGCATGCACTCAGGGTGACGATTACATCTGCCAAAACATGTCCTTCGCAAGAAGGCAGTCGCCCTAGCCCTTGGTAGAAAAGGGAGTCCGTGACGTAAAACCGGAACTTTTGCATTATGCCTGTCGGATATTTTACATTACGTCATACACTAAGTCAAGTACAGCAATGAACGATTAAAGTAGTGATAACTAAGTCATGTACAACAATCAGCAATTACTGTGCAGCAATCCCCGAATAAAATACAGCAACTACCAACTATAGTACAGCAATCACTAATAAAATGTACAGCAATAAACAAGTACAGTGCATCAGTCGCATCAAAATACAGCAACCCCCTGTCAAAATACTGCAATCGCCAATTAAAATGCAGCAATAGCCAAAGAAAAGTACAGTAACCACCAATGAAAGTACAGCAATCATCAGTTAAGGTACAGCAATCACCAAATGAAGTATAACAACAGCCAATCAAAGTACAGTAATCGCCTATCAAATACAGCAATCGCCTATCAAATACAGCAATCACCAATTCATCTAATAAAAGTAGAGCAAGCATCGATTTAAAGTACAGCAATCACTAATTACAGTACCGCAATCACTACTTACAGTACAGCAATCACTAATTACAGTACCGCAATCGCTAATTTAACGTAGCAATCACCACTGAAAGTACATCACAAATGTAAGCCAGCAATCACCAAGTCTTGTACAGTAATAAGCAATTAAAGTACAGCAAAGTCAAAAGAGGTTTGAATATGTAACCAGCAACGCGTTCAAGAGCTTGCAAGATGAGGAGGGTTCAATTACAGACCCCCCCCTCTCCCCCTTTTATTACTACAGAATTTTCCCATCTGAAAATATGAGAACCAACCCATTCCCACCATAACCCCCAAACCTATCTACAACCCCCCCTCTAGCTCCATACCCCTCCATGTGTCTCTGCTAGAGCCACTTCTTTCCACCTTTTTCTTCTTCTTCCTCTTCCCTCCATGCTTTCCTCTTAAAAGTTCCCAACATCTCCTGAGGCTACATCGTCAGCTTCCTTTCGTATTCTCTCTCTCTCTCTCTCACTCACTCACTCACTCACTCACTCACTCACTCACTCACTCACTCACTCTCTCTCTCTCTCTCTCTCTCTCTCTCTCTCTCTCTCTCTCTCTCTCTCTCTCTCTCTCCCTGTAAACCATGTTTAATTCTTGATTTTATATCCATTTGAAGCATTATTTGTATGAACTCATGTAATGTCTGACGCCTTGGCGCAATAAATTAATAAAATAAAATAAAATAATAATCTCTAAAATATTGATTCAGTCAACACCGATACATTACCTACTTCCATGTGACTGTCAACATTTATTACTGACTTGACTCTCGTCGATCGTTAAGTCATCCACTTCTTGAGATCGTTAACTTGTTTATATTCAACGATCATCGCCAAAAACACTTTTCAACGATCATCGACTAAACATTTTTCAAAGATCATCGACTAGAACACTCCAACGATCATCGACCAATACATTTTTCAACGATCAATGACTAAAACATTTCCGGCGATCACAAAATGATCACCCTTAAGAAGATTGTTAACTTGTTCACTTTCAACGATCATTCATTACCAAAGATCGAAAATTTATCCACTTTCAATGATCGTTAAATGATTTGCTTTCAACGAGCTTAAACGGATCTACTTCTGACGATCATTAACTGATCCACTAACGAAGATTGAAAGTCGATCCATTTCTAAAGATCGTCAGAATTAGTCACTCCTCTATGACCGATACACTAGCCATTTCCAAACGTTTTTCACTTGGCTCACCTCCCTCGATCTTGAATAAAATACGGGTGATCGTCAAACAATGTCATTTTCAGCGCCTAAACACCATCCATATCCCTTAATTCCATTTTGACGATCACATTCTACCATTCCTTTATAAACACCGTCATCTGACTTTATGCAGATCGTCACTTTGTGATCAACTTCCGACGACTGATACACCATAAGTAACAAGGATCGTCAAATGGTGTAAATCCAAAGATCGTTTCTTCGTCCAAGTTCACCACCGATCAGTAATGTTAATTTACATCGATCGTCATTAGGGAATCCATTTGAAAAAAAAATCATTTTGATTACTTTAATAAGATCGTTTTTACACATTTCTTAAATCACTTAATTATTTTACACAGATATTGACAATCCCTTCACTGACCTAACTGCCATTTTTGTTTGTTTGTTTCTTGATTTGTTTGTTACAAACTCATGAGACACCACTTATAAGTGATCGTTACCGAAAGTTTTCTGAAGATCACTTCATGTAATTATATCGAACATCACTTTTTTTCCACTTCACTAAATCGTTTCCACATATGTTCTGTATATGCACACTTCAGAGTACAAAACCTGCCCTCCTCTTTTCCCACTTCACTTTCATGACTCCACTTCTCTGGCATCATTACCAACAGTCCTCAGAATAATTTTTCCACTTCACTAAGTCGTTCCAATATGCACAGTACACGTACAGTTCAAGTACAGGTTGTGCCCTCACTTCACTTCCATGCTTCCACTTCTCTGACATCAATACCAACAGGCATTCCACTTCACTGACATCAATACCAACAGTCATTTCACTTCACTGACATCAATAACAACAGTCATTCCACTTCACTGACATCAATACCAAGTCATTCCACTTCACTGACATCAATACCAACAGCCATTCCACTTCACTGACATCAATACCAACAGTCATTCCTCTTCACTGACATCAATACCAACAGTCATTCCACTTCACTGACATCAATACCAACAGTCATTCCACTTCACTGACATCAATACCAACAGTCATTCCACTTCACTGACATCAATAGCAAGTCATTCCACTTCACTGATATCAATACCAACAGCCATTCCACTTCACTGACATCAATACCAACAGTCATTCCTCTTCACTGACATCAATACCAACAGTCATTCCACTTCTCTGACATCAATACCAACAGTCATTCCACTTCTCTGACATCAATACCAGCAGTCACTCCACTTCTCTAACATCAATACCAACAGTCATTCCACTTCTCTGACATCAATACCATCAGTCATTCCACTTCACTGACATCAATACCAACAGTCCTCACTGACATTTTATTCATGTAATTATACCGCATGTGACTGAAAAAATTATTCCACTTCACTAAATCGTTCCCATACATTCAATACTTGCATACTTCCAAGTACAAACCCTCCTCCACTCCCCTCTTAACGTTTCCACTTCTATATACTATATCGTCCCGACCACTTTCCTATATCATCACTCATGTCATATTCTCATGTCATCATTCTAGAGAACTTCAGTGATCATCACTAATGTTATTTACAGTTAAAATATCATTCGCCCAGTGTTCACAATCAAACGCTCTCTCTCTCTCTCTCTCTCTCTCTCTCTCTCTCTCTCTCTCTCTCTCTCTCCTCTCTCTCTCTCTCTCACGAGGAAGAATAATAATAAAACACTGCAGATTATGAATACAAGAAGATCAATAATAAAATAGAAGAAGAAATAAAACACATGAAAGAATAAAAGACGAAAAAAAGAAAAAAGAAAAAGCAACGTATAAAAAAGAAAATATATATAATAAACAAAGAAAAATTTGAAAAATAAGAAAAAGAAAGAAATAGTAGAAAAATAGAAAAAAAGACGAAAGAAACTACTGATTATTAAGACTACAAAAAAAAAAATTACTGGAGAGCACAATATACAAGTGTTCACGTCTTCAACATGCCCGTGTCTGCAGAATTGCATGTTCAAACATGTTAAGGGGCAGAGACTGTACATGGATTAACCTCAACCAAATGTCTTTGGCCCGATATCTTAAACAGTGTAAACCTAGGATACTATATTGTTGGTTAGCTAGACACACAAATGGATTTCATAAACGCACCTGACGCGGTTCTGTGTATGGCTAGGATCCCAACACGGTTCTGTGTATGGCTAGGATCCCGTAAGGGTTCATAGCCATACACAAAACCGCGTCGGATGCGTTTATGAAATCCATTTGTGTGGGTCTAGCTAACTAACAATAAGGTATCCTAGGTTTACACTGTTTAAGAAATCGGTCTTTTTATGACATCACACACTAATCATTGGTTAACTGTGTTCTTCTTTATACCTGACCAAGGGCTAAATATTTTATAAACAAGACTGTAAACGTACACAGCACAATAATTTTGTTTTACAAATACAAACGAAAGCCGATTAATGAAGAAAAAACTATTCAAGTTACAGTTACACTTTAATAATACAATAACTTGAGATCAAGTTAAGAAATAAAAACAAAAGTGTATGTATTAAAAATACAGTAAAACAACTTACCTCAATTGAAACGTGCAATACATCGCATTCCATGAGATCTGAAATCTTGCTTGTGTATACAGTTTATCCTTTCTGATCTAATACGTACTCGTAAAACACAAAAGAACATCAAAACACAAGGCACTGAAACAAATATTTAACCAAACACACAAGCACAAATAGCACCTTCACACAGCGGCCATCCACAGCGTTTAATAACCAAACACAGAATGAGACAATGAGGGTTGGGGAAGTACCTTTTGCGGGCTAGTTGCGTTTTCACTCCCGCGCGGGTGAGTCCTGGGACCCCTTTACCTGCATGAATTTACCCCCCCCCCCTCCCAACCACCTCTCTCACTCTCCTTACAGCCTCCCTTCATTCATATTGAAAAATTTACACCTACCTGGGTTAAACTTTTACTTTGGGAGCATCGTTAATTGAGTAATACACTCATCGTATATCTGATACAAGTTCACAATCACGTTCCCAGTTAGGAGAAAATCACATAAAACTTTTTTTAAAGCTTGGCTAGACTAGACTTAAGTTCATCCCTAGCTATGGAACGAAATAAAAAAAAAAATTCAGTGGATGTAGATATTGTTTATCGTGTTTCTGTAGAGTAACTAGATTAGTTCACCCCTAGCTATGGAACGAAATGATAAAAAAAAAACTTTTTCAGTTGCAGTAGATATTGTTTACCGTGTTTCTGTAGAGTAACTAGGTTAGTTCACCCCTAGCTATGGAACGAAATGATAAAAAAAAAAACTTTCAGTTGCTGTAGATATTGTTTACAGTGTTTTGTAGTTTCATTTCACTTGCTGGGGTGCGATAGTAAAAAATTACCATATAATTATGTTTCATTTGAGAATAAATACCTTTTCTAACATATGAATCCCTATGAACAATCGCTCGAGAAATACATTTTATGACTAAACTTGATCGTGTAACACTGCTCCATAGGGTAAAATTTGTCGAATGAGAATAACAGAACAGCCCCAAGTAATCTTCTATGCTCCCAAAAAGTTATTGGGATATAGTAATATTTAAAGATGGATCCTGAAGTGTCTCCTTTTCTTGCTTCTCTTAACTTCTTGTCCTTTTACTTTCTTATCCATTCATATTTCTCCATTCATTTACTTAACCACTTCTTTTTCCTTATATTTTAATCCTCCCCCACCTCTTCTTCCTCCTCCTTCTTTTTCTCTCCCTTACATTTCTCTCTACCATTCCATTCCCGTATCTGTTTCTCCTCTTCTAGAATCCACATAGATCAGCAGCAGCAGAGCACCTCCAAAACCTTCCCATGACTGCAGGAACCGGGTTCCCCATGCAACGGTTCCCTTCTCATTCCGGTACACGTTAAACAAATCATTTTGCCATATGTACAAGAGTACACCATCCACTGTACACTTTCCGCATATATAGCGTATTCTTCTCCTGTACACAAGACGAGTACAATGGACTTTTAAATACATGCTGCACGAGCAAGATGCCAATTAAATGCAAGAAGGCAACCGTCCTAGCCCTTATTAGAAAAGGGAGTTCGTGACGTAAAACCGAATCCCAATCCAATAATAATAATAATAATAATAACAATAATAATAATAATAATAAAAATAATATTAACAATAATAATAACCATAATAATAATAATAACCATAATAATAATAATAACCATAATAATAATAATAATAATAATAATAATAATAATAATAATAATAATAATAATAATAAAAGAAGAAGAAGAAGAAGAAGAAGAAGAAGAAGAAGAAGAAGAAGAAGAAGAAGAAGAAGAAGAAGGAATTGAAAGTACAGTCCATAGGAGGAAGACAAAGAAATGTAGATTGGGTGAGACAACGGATATCCGGTGGTTGTAAGGCCGAGGATAACGGATCCGGCCATCTCCTACCCCCCCCCTTCCCATGTCCTAACCCATCGCCACCCATGAAAGAAAAAAAGGGCAGCCAGTGGTCAGATTAGAAATGAAGTCAAGACATTCTCTCTCTCTCTCTCTCTCTCTCTCTCTCTCTCTCTCTCTCTCTCTCTCTCTCTCTCTCTCTCTCTCTCTCTCAACACTAATAATTGTACTGTCATATTCTATTTACCACTTAAAAACAATGACATCTTACCAAATACCCTGGAAATATAAAACGCATCACACAAATATTTTGCAGGGGATGGTCTCGCCGTGATAATCCCTTACCTATAATGGAAGAGTAAACTGAACTTTCTCCCTTTCTATCTTTATCTGTGGTAAGGACGAATAACTCCTTTTGCTGAAATGAATACCACAAACTCTCTCTCTCTCTCTCTCTCTCTCTCTCTCTCTCTCTCTCTCTCTCTCTCTCTCTCTCTCCTTGATATGTATGACTATGAAGCCCCAGTGGTGTTTCTACTGCTCATCTAATTATTGAATGCATATGTATATGTACCTACTTATTATTCTAACCTGAAAATTGTTATTCTATATCTGCTTCAAATTGTCTGCAGTAATACTGTTGGAAAGTGAAATGTAATTTACAGCACTAAACAAGGGCTATTGAAAATATTGTTACAAATATTACTCTTCAATTACTCTTCAGTTATTACCCTATATTTTATTATTAATTACTTACTATGATATTTAAAATTAATTACAAATTCTATTAAGATGTTATTTATACATAACCAAATAGATTGTAATGTTTATCAACTGCAATATCACTGGGAGTGCCCATGTGCACATGTCCCAATGTATAATTATCTGAATAAATAAAAAAAAAGTCAATTTCCATAACACAGTCAGTCTCTCTCTCTCTCTCTCTCTCTCTCTCTCTCTCTCTCTATATATATATATATATATATATATATATATATATATATATATATATATATATATATAAGTATATATTCATACACAGTCATACCTACATAAAATCGTATATACAGTCATACATACAGACAACCTCACATTATCCAGTACAAAAAAATAAACAAACCATTAAGAACAACAGAGGTAATGACCAAGATAATTTTTTGTACGGAAAAGTGAACAGTACTTCCGGAATACTCAAGACAAAATTATTAATTTCACTTCTTTCTTTAAAAAAAAAAACTTTCGGGGCCGCAAATTTAACAACCCAATAATAATAATAATAATAATAATAATAATAATTATAATAATAATAATAATAATAATTATAATAATAATAATAATAATAATCATTATTATTATTATTATTCCACTTCTTTGGTTCGGTCACCCCCTTACACGGGAGAATGAGGCAAATATATATAAAATACAAGAAGAAGAAGAAGAAGAAGAAGAAGAAGAAGAAGAAGAAGAAGAAGAAGAAGAAGAAGAAGAAGAAGAAGAAAAAGAAGAAGAGGAGGAGGAGGAGGAGGAGGAGGAGGAGGAGGAGGAGGAGGAGGAGGAGGAGGAGGAGGAGGAGGAGAAGAGGAGGAGGAGGAGGAGGAGGAGGAGGAGGAAGAGGAGGAGGAGGAGAAGAAGAAGAAGAAGAAGAAGAAGAAGAAGAAGAAGAAGAAGAAGAAGAAGAAGTCAAAATATTAAGGAAATTACAAAAAGAGACCGAAAACAGGCCTTGGCGGGACCTCTGCCGGAAACCTGGATACCGGAAACCCGTTTCCTTGAGGAAAGAGAAGAGGAAAAAGAACAAAGGTTGAAGAAAGAAGAAGTATTCAAGTAGAAGAAGAAGTATAAAGAAGAAGAAGAAGAAGAAGAAGAAGAAGAAGATGAAGAAGAAGAAGAAGAAGAAGAAGAAGAAGAAGAAGAAGAAGAAGAAGAAGAAGAAGAAGGAGTATCCGTTAGTCATCCCCATCACATCAGCATTTTCATTACAATAAATATCTATAGACCGCTATTTTCTATCACACACAAAAAATCCCAGGAGTAACACACGTTTTAATAATCTTTCAAGAACATATAACGACGATTTGTCTGTGCAGTCATGCCTGTAGTACTACGTCGTACACACCTAATAAGTCCCAAATTTTACTTCCAAAGGAGAGAGAGAGAGAGAGAGAGAGAGAGAGAGAGAGAGAGAGAGAGAGAGAGAGAGAGAGAGAGAGAGAGAGAGAGCGAGAGAGAGAGAGAGAGAGATTCTCTTTACACTTAATATTTAGATATAGTCAAATTCAGAGAGAGAGAGAGAGAGAGAGAGAGAGAGAGAGAGAGAGAGAGAGAGAGAGAGAGAGAGAGAGAGAGAGAGAGAGAGAGAGAGAGAGAGAGAGATTCTCTCTACACTTAATATTTATATTTAGTCAAATTCCAAGAAATGGCAGAAAAAATAATTTGAAATACGAGACAATTTGCAGGAATCGTTTTCTAACAAAGTGAGAAGGGTTAAATCACTGTACATAAGACATTAGTATCATCGTTAGCAGATCAGCTATGGCTTTCAAGGGCTAAAATTCAAGATATATAGAGAATAATTGTCTGTAAAAAGCATTTAAGAATTCAAAAGCTGACATTGCATTTTTAATTAGGACTAGAAAATTATTTTTAAGTGATGCAAGCCAACAAATTACTCAATATTTACACAAGTACAGCCAAAGGAAAAGGGAGAGTACGAATGGTATGAGGGTGAGGCATTCTTTCGATTTCTCCTCCTCTTCCAACTGCCTCCTCCCCTTCCTCCTCCAAGACTTCCATTCATTCAAGCAGTCCTTCTTCTCCTCCTACTACATCCTCCTCCCTACCCATTCCCACATCCCACGAAATAACTTTTCATGTGTCATTACTGACTGTGTGTTGGACTGTCTCTAATCCCAAACCTTTCTTTCTTCTTCTCTCTAATTCTCTTTTCTTTCTAATTCCTGTTATTGTTAATTTTCTCTATACAACTATTTTCTTTTTCTTTTCTTTTTTCTTCTTTTTGCATTTATACAACTCATTTTCTCTAGATTCTCCTCCTCAACCTTTCCCATTTTTTCCACATGTACATCATCTTTCTTCTGATCTTTCTTGTTCTCTCTTCTAATTACTTTTTTTAATATTCTTCTAATCCATATTCTCTCCTCTCATTCTTCTTTTTTCTCATTATTTTCATGTTCTCTTCTTTCTTCTTGAATCTCGTCGAGAGTTTAAGCTGTTTCCTGGCAGGTACTGCTGTGGTTGGTCACCACAGTGGGGGGTTGGGGCTTACCCCGGCTGACGAATACCCATTGTATTGTAATGGAAATAAAGGTTTATTATTATTATTATTATTTTTATTATTATTATTATTATTATTATTATTATTATTATTATTGTTTTGTATTATTATTAGTTCTCTTTATATTTTTTTCTCTTCCTCATTTCATCCTAATTCTCATTCTTCCTCGTTTTATCTTATTATTCTTCCTCTTTTTTTTACACTCATTCTTCTAATTATCACCGATTTCTTATATTTTCTCCTTCATTACAATCATTTCAAAACCCCTTCCACTCCCCACCCGCTAACCTCCCTTACTCTCCTTTCCAAACCAGACCAGCAGGTTCCTCCTCCATTCTCCCACTTTCACTTTCTTTGAGTGCCCCACCCGGCATTACGCTATCCAAAGGGCATGTTCGTCTACCGCGCCCTTGGGCAGGGACTGGAACCCAAAAATGGTCAAACGCACCCACAACTGTGACACACAATATTAGGAGAGTATATATATGTTTCTTCTAATCTATAAATAGCTATGAGACGCCGGGAAAACGAAAAATTAATCTACAAAAATTGGTGGGACCACATGAATAATTGGGATCGTAACCATACACAGAACCGCGTCAGATGCGTTTATGAAATCCATTTGTTCTCTCTAGCTAACAATATGGTATCCTAGGTTTACACTGTTTAAGAAATCGGGCAGGGATCCTAGCCATACACAGAACCGCGTCAGATGCGTTTATGAAATCCATTTGTGTGTCTGGCTAACTAACAATATGGTATCCTAGGTTTACACTGTTTAGAGAAATCGGGCAGGGATCCTAGCCATACACAGAACCGCGTCAGATGCGTTTATGAAATCCATTTGTGTGTCTAGCTAACTAACAATATGGTATCCTAGGTTTACACTGTTTAAGAAATCGGGCCCAAGACTCGCATTTTCGTTTTCTCATTTTTTGTCTTGAATGTCTTTAGACGAGCCAATATAAGCAGAAACGCTACAGAGAACCAGAACCATTACAAGGTTTTCAGACAAGAATTCATATATGCATAATCTTAAGATATGATATTTTCATATCAAGATATGATATTTTCATATCAAGTTCTACATCTTCATGCTTGTAATTTCACAAGGATTTCCTGCCAGACTCTATCATAATGTCAAATATCTCCAAAATTAATTTTCTTCTGAACCCAAACTAAAAAAAACAATAATTGCATTGACAGAGAGAGAGAGAGAGAGAGAGAGAGAGAGAGAGAGAGAGAGAGAGAGAGAGAGAGAGAGAGGAGAGAGAGAGAGAGAGAGAGAGAGAGAGAGAGAGAGAGAGAGAGAGAGAGAGAGAGAGAGAGAGAGAGAATTTTTAACATATAAACCAACAAGTACACAACGCAAACAAATATGCAATTATAATCACTCAAACAACTATACAAACATATACACATAAGAAAACACCAATATATATTTCCAACCATTCTAGTTTAGTGATAATACCACCAGAAGAACCTACACACACCATCAGCATCCCGACATTATTGGTCACCGAAACGACCTTAATTCATGATAAGTACAGAATACAGAGCCAATAACTACCCTATTTTGACGTTTTGTGAACACAGGTTACAGCTAAGAAACTGAGGCTGGATGCCCTTCCCAACGTCCCACGGTGGGATTGATCGAGGGTCTTCCATCTTACAAGTAGAGTGCTCTAACCACTCTGTTACTGCGAAACTAGCTCAGTGGTAGAGGGCGTGAGAGGGGAAGCGAATATCACAGTTCGTGGGCGTTAGGATGGGTGTCCAGCCTTTATTCCCAAGATCCACTATGTGTGTCCAACCCCCGAAAAGGGGGCTTAATTGCGACACATATAACGGTCCAATATTTCAGGTAAGTTTGGCTTAATCTGAGATTGTGGAATTTTTTTCAGGGAAAAAATATGGGTTACGAGAAAACACTGCATTTTAATTAAGCCTTAAAAAGCCTTTCTTACCTGGCTGACTAAATAAAAACAGCCCACTCGAGATTTCAAGAAATTCGGAAGTCAACACTCACCTGAAAAGAGTAAAAAAAAATATACATTAATTATGAGTCACAACAATATTATTATATTCTTGGTCATTTATATTAATAAATTGCTTCTCTCTCTCTCTCTCTCTCTCTCTCTCTCCTCTCTCTCTCTCTCTCTCTCTCTCTCTCTCTCTCCATTTACTTATCCAAGTACCTAATTATATTGCAAGTTTATTTAATTTCCTTTGGGTATTCTTAAGGGATTATGATTTCTCTTTTCAGCACCAAGTTCAGGGTAGGGAGTCAGTCAGTCAGTCAGTCTATCTATCTATCTATCTATCTATCTATCTATCTATCTATCTATCTATCTATCTATCTATCTATCTATCTATCTCTCTCTCTCTCTCTCTCTCTCTCTCTATATATATATATATATATATATATATATATATATATATATATATATATATATATATATATATATATATATATATATATATATAATATATATATATATAATATATATATATATATAATTAGTAGTAGTATTACTATTATTAACAACAACAATAATAAAGGTTATAATTATTCTGACAATCATGTACGCAAAACCCCCTGCGCAAATCGACTAACCAGCGCATGTAAATACCGTAACTGAATATGCGGCAAGAAGTTCATCTTAAACAAGCTGGAAAGCTTCCTTATCTCCATCTATGTTGAGAGAGAGAGAGAGAGAGAGAGAGAGAGAGAGAGAGAGAGAGAGAGAGAGAGAGAGAGAGAGAGAGAGAGAGAGAATAATGCTTTAATCAAAAGGAGTAATACTTGTAGCTCCAAGTCCCCTAATAATGCAAATTTTATACTAGTAGCAACTCCAAGAGTGCTTGCGCGCACGCGTGTGAATGTGCGCATAAGTATGTACGTATGCAACAGACAATATGACATTGCAGGATGTACTTGTAACCTCCCCATCAATTCCATTCTGATTGCACCCACCTGGGTAGAGGAGGTGGTGGTGGCGGATTACGAGGTGGGAAGTGGTGGGAAGGGAGGAGGGGGAGTTAAGGGGGTAAGCGGGGGGAAGGGATGGGAGAGTGAATGGGAGGTACGGATGAAGAAGGATCTTCTGCATGATAAAACAGATGGAATATGACCCAAGAAGCTCCGAGTAGGGATGAAGAATTTGAAATAATTGGGATTTAAGAGAAAGACATCAAATATATTTCGTATAAAATTTAAAAAAAAAGCGTAAAATGGACAAGGAATAGAAATAAAAAAATGAATGGTATAGACCACGTTAAATGGGAAAAACAACGGCGAAGTTTGGCTTTAAAAACTATGAACTAATAAGCCTAAAACGACAAAATAAAATATGGAGGCAGGACATCACTTGCAAGAGTATCACACACACAAAAAAACGGAAAAATATCGGCGAAATAAAATATAGTTAAGCAAAAAAGCATGATAAAAAAAAAATATGTAGGGAAAAGATACACACAAATATTAACAAATAAACAACAAAAACATAATAAATATAAAAATATAAATAAATAAATATACTATATATACACTGTACATAAACGAAAGGAGCTAAACGGACAGGAATCATACATGAAACACCCATGTACGGTAGGCAAACATTTGGGATAGAAGGAAGTGAAGTCCAGGAGGGAGGGTAAATTACCTTCCCCCTCAAAAAAGTAACAGGTGCAGACACTGTTTGCAACGTGACCCCCACATAAAGCTCTCTCTCTCTCTCTCTTACATATTCAATATTTCCAAATTATTACTAAAATTAATTATAAATAATTTAACAAAAGTTAAAACAAGATAACATGGTTCTTCTTTCTCTCTCTCTCAACAAAAGGAACTATTTTGTTGTAAAATATATCTCCGTGATTGCAGTATCCTATCAGTGTTGTCAAAAAACTAATGGAGTACTTAACTTTGCCTGCTGAGTTATAATGATCTACCACACAAAGCATAATATTAGTCTCCTCTTTATCATTTATGAGACATTTGTGCAAAGATGTCTGTACCACTTTGATGAATCAAGTTTAGAATCCCTTTGGTTAGAGCTAGGTACTGATCCTCACATGTCGAGGAAGAATGAGTGTTATACAAAAGGGTCATTTTTACAATTCTTTATGAAAAGCAACCATTTCACAGACCATAGGTAATAAATACCCCAACACTCCTAATTTATTGTTCTTACACCCTCCAACAGGTTATACAAGACGTACATCAAAACAAGCCAATTCACAAGACGATACAAAAGTAGGAATATACGATACAGAGGTAATAACTTAAGTAAGCCAACATTTCTGAGCTTACCTTACATCCTGCAAAAAGTTATACAAGAAATCCTACAAAACCCACCTCTACAAAAAATATGACAGAGAAGTGTGAACATTGGAGAAAATGCCCCAAACCAAGTAACTTCAAGTCTTTGCCTTGGAAACCACTACTCAGGTAACATTTGAACTTTTGCATTCCTAAGAGTGCCAAGAACATACTGTATGATGAGAATTTATTGCAAAACTTGACGCTACTTGGCTTTTGCAATAAAGTTTCATCATACAGTATGTTTCTTGGCACTCTTAAGAATGCAAAAGCTAAAATGTTACCTGAGTAGTGGTTTCCAAGGCAGAGACACTATAAGAGGATATATTTGAAAAAAAAATAAAACAAAAGGATGATTGTATTTACCATTTAATGGTGGAGAAAGATACATAGCCATATGCTATAAAAAAAATTTAAAGTATTCCCATCTTTTTAGCAACTCCAAAGATATTCGGATTTGAATATGAGCTCATCAATAAAACAAAAATTCTAATGGCAGATACCCATTTTGCCGTTCACTTTCTTCCAATAACAAGAAGTCAGAAAAAAAAAATCAAATGCTTACAAATATTCAAAACTGAAATACTGACCTCCAATGATAGCAGAAGAAAGGAAAATAACACAAGCCTCTATTTAAAAATGAGAAAAAGTATAAAATATAACAAAATGTAGAATTAAGTGTCCCGAGTGGTAGAGCACTACCACACGAGACACTTAACACGTAGGTTAAGCTCCGCTCTAATTCCCATTCCGGTTTGCAGACACTTAATATTCACCAGCAATGTTTGCCAAAAGTCAAACATTGCTGGTGAATATTAAGTGTCTGCAAACTGCAGTGTTTGACAAAAATCGTAATCACCGTTACTCAAGCAGTAGTGTCCGTGACTTTGAGGCGTCAGGTCGAGGGTTCGCACCCCGTCACAGTCTGAGATTAGCAAAGGCATGCACTCAGGGTAACGATTACATTTGCCAAAGCAAGTCCTTCGCAAGAAGGCAACTGTCCTAGCCCTTGGAAGAAAAGGGATTCCGTGACGTAAAACCGGAACAATGTTTGACAAAAGTCAACTGCTAGTCCCTGCCAACTTAGACAGCTAAGTAAATAGACATCTAAATCTAATCATTCAATTGTGGTACAATATCTTCCAAATCTCATGCTAAAAAAATGAGGAACAATAGCTCTCATGCACACCTATATCAGTAGAATAAGAGCAACATCAGCAATTAAACATTCTGAAAACACTATCAACATATACTGTATTGCTAATTTAGAATTTATAACAACAAACTAAACTAAAAATGAAGACAAAGAGAACCCAATAAAAAAATAAAAAATTGAAACTATTTCAGTATAATGACAGAAATTTCAAAACCATCTTGAAACTTGTCTAGCACCCAAGAGGTCCTTTAAATTCCAGAGATGATTGCATAACAATGCTTTGCCAGAACCTCTATAAGTGAGGATATTAGCAACCTTCACGTAATAACGCATATTAACTGAGAAAGCTAGGCCACAGCATTACTATATTAAGTGCCTGAGGTCAAAGATGGAGTAGTAGATTCACAAATTTAGGCTTCAATAAAGGCAACAATGCTATTTCTGAGAGAAATATAAATAAATATGTAACGTTATCACTAAACTCTGCAACAAAACTATCAGCATTAACAAGAGCAGTAGCATATCTAATAAAAAAAAAATAAAAAAAAGGCATCACTATTAGTATTGGCAGCTGAGTTCTGATAAACATCCTTCCCTAATATCAACACAAGTTTTATTCTGGGAAACAAGATTTAAACTCACTTTTAAATCTTTTACATATTTGTATCAGGGGGGGGAGTACTTATTACCCATGTTTTATACAACAATAAAATAATCATTTAGGCATGTATGCTTGCACGAATGCAACAAAAATGTGAGGGCAATTTCATCAGCAATTAAACATTATTAGCACTTGTTATAAAAATTATGGGTTACTGGGCATTCTTTTAACTTTTCTCGACCCTTCAATAATATATACAGGGGGTCCTCATTTAACGTCAGGATTCCGTTCCTGACAGCTAACTTTAGTCGGATTTCGATGTAAGTTGGAAAACACCAAAATTCAAAGCTACAGTAGGTCCCCCAACCAATGTTAAAAATAACTACTCTAAAACAAAGAAAAATAATCTAAGACATAAAAATAGTAAAACTAAATATAACAGGTTTGCTTACTTTTACTTGTGTAATCTAAAACATACATACATATACCTTGGCTGTTTCCCCCTTAAATTGGGGGGTAGCCGACATCAAGGAAGGAAAACTGGGGAGAAGTTAGTCTCCCCTCTACTCCCCTTCTTCTTTGACGTCTCGCAGGAGGTTGATACAAGGGGGGGGGATTCCCAGTCCCCCCGCTGCGTCCACTTTTAGTCGCCTTTTACGACACGCAGGGAATACGGTGTGGCTATTCTTTGATATTGTGCCCGCCCCACAGGGCACTTTTATTTGGGCGTGCACAGCGGACAGCCTGCACCGGCACTCCCTCCTTCGTCTGCCTGAGCCTTCCTCAGCAGCAGGCGGGGTGGTGTAGAATAGTAGCGGCCTTCCCATGAGAATAGTAAAATTACAATATAGTACAGTACAGTGCAGTATACAGTACAATATTGCTTACCTTTACTCGTGTGGTCTGCTCGCACACTGGAAGGAGCATTGCAAGCGAGGGAGAGACAGGCTTATAAAGAGGAGGAAGCTGGAGAGGTAGGTACTGAGGAGGCTGGGGTAGGTGAGTCTGGGGTGGCAAAAGAATACACAGCAGAAGATGGTGGTACTAGGACAGGTTTGTCTATAGATGTATAGGCACCTGAAGTAAAGGGGCAGGATCCATTGGTGGGGGCTCTACTTTCGCAAAAACTTCGTCGAGGCAAGTCTGGAAGGATCCCATCTTCTTCTCTTCATATATTTCCTTGTAACACCACATGGCATCATTGATCCCTCTCTCGACCTTAGTGTACTTGGCAACGTTGGGGTCCTGAGCCTCGAGCTCTGCCAACACTTCCTCTACCAGGGCAAACGTTTCTTCCAATTAACTGGTTGTGAATATCTAGGGCTCTGGGGTTGGTAGTTCTTCATCATCTTTAACCATCTGCTTCTCTAGCTGAATGAGGTCCTCAACAAATAACTTCTCGCCATGAGATTCCAAAAGCTCTTTAAACTTCAAGTCCCGGTCAGGGTAAAAATTTTTCATGTTTTTCCATACGGTAATGTGCTTATTTGATTTTATATATATATATATATATATATATATATATATATATATATATATATATATATATATATATATATATATATATATATATATATATATGGAGTCCTTGTTAAATGGCAGGATTCCATTCATGACAGGTGACTTAAACTTGATTTCGACGTAAGTAGGAATTCACCTAAATTCGAACCTAGGTCCTCCAACCTATATTGAAAATAAATCATTTAAAATATTGGAAAAACCTCTATGTTCATAATCTATGGTAAAAAATACCAAAACTAATCTTAAGAGTATTGCTTACCTTTAAAATTTATATTTATATATTGAAATAAAGTTTTCTCATTGTAAGACACAGATATTGGAGAGGCAAGTGCTGAGGAGACTGGGGCAGGTGAGTCTGGAGAGGCAAAGGAGCATCCAGTACAGTACATAATCTATAGAAAAAATACTATACTGTAAGTTCTCATTGTAAGATACTGTATAATAAAACTACACTTATAAATATAAAGAGTTATAAAAAACTGTGCTTACTTTTACTCATGTGGTTTGATGATCGTGGCCACAGTCATAAGGGCAAACCCAAGACTGCGGCCAATGTTCACAGAAGTTTCTCCCTTTTCAGCACGATTTACCACTTCAGTTTTAATTTACATGGTGATGGCTTTTCTTTTCTAGGGGCACTGCCATAAGAATTATCACTAACACGATTGGGAGGCATAGTAAACTCAGTAACGAGCGAACACAATAGGAGAGCAGACAAGAGCCCTAAACACAATATGGCGGTTGGGGATAAACTGAGAGTTGTTCTTCTCCATCTCCTAATGCCACATGATGCCTATTTCTTACTCTACGCTCAACATACTATTTCGAATAAAATCGTATTTACAGCTATGTGTTTGGTATTTTTTCTTTTTAAATTTAATATAATTTTTCAATATAATCAACTGTATATAAAAAACTAAATAAATAGAGCCATAAACATGATAAATGCAAATACAGCTGTGCTGCTAGCTGTTCATTCGAGTGTAAATAAAATCGTATTTACAGCTATGTGCTTAGTATTTTTTCTTTTTAAATCCAAAATTATTTTTCAGTATAACCAATTGCATATAAAAGAATAAATAAATAAAGCCATTAACTTGCTAAATACGAATACAGAACAGCCGTGTTTGCTGCTGTTATAATATATGGCGCCGTGACAAAGGCATCCTATTAAGTTGTAGTCTGACGAGTTGTCTGTTAAAATATGTACACTTACTTGGAGTCATTAAAGTAATGGTTACATTACTGTATTGACTCCAAGTAAGTGTACATTTTTTAACTTCACAGGACGCCTTTGTTATCAGTACTGTAAATATGATATGGTATAATTTACTAACCCTCTCTCTCTTTCTCAATGTATAGAAATATCCTATTAACAACATTCATGAGAACAGTGATTATGTAAATGTTTTCTATAAATCATGTTGGTTATGAAATAATAAAGTAATATAACCTGTAAAAATTAAGCAGGACTTTCAGGAAGGACTGGAAGTACATCTTATTTATTTTAAGTTATTAATGCTCCAGATGATATTCTTGAAGAGGATGTCATGGAGAGGATCAGAGGCTATAACCATGACACATCAGTATCTATATTCTCACAAAATGTCAAATTCAATCAAATTTATTCTAAAAGAACTAAATATGTAAGGTTATAAGCTAGTAATCTAATTTGAAAAAATAAATGGCAGATACGAAGGATTATTTTGATGCAGTATCCTTTCCAAACATATGCTACCCTAACTACACGTCGGGAAGAAAATATTAAAGAGCTTTTACGAAAATATTTGATGTGCCAACTAGTTGCTTCACGAATTCATATTGATAAAAAAAAAAAATGCTCATTGATTTTATGCTGATCAACCTCATACAATGAAAGTCAATAACTAACGGAAAAAAGCTTGGTTTCTTATCGTTGTTTAGAATGCAACACTCTTTAGACAAAACATTCAGTTTGTACACCAAATTTAAATATCAAATTTTCTTCTTTTTTTTTAAGTTGAATGTGAATCTGTGATAACTTAGCTCGACAGAGCGTATGTTGGGACCTTGCAAAATTATATATATATATATATATATATTATATATATATATATATATATATATATATATATATATATATATATATATATATATATATATATATATATATATATATATATATATATATATATATATATATATATATAGAGGAGGTCCTTGATTTACATCAGTGTTCCGTTCCTGAAATGTGATGTAACGCAAATTCCAGTGTAAGTCGGAACACTCCTAAATAAGCACCTGCAAAAATACAGTAGTAGAGTTTCTCCCTTTTCCATGCATACCACTATCTCTATTTTCACTTCCATGGTGATGGCTTTCCTTATTTTCAAAGCAGCACTCCCATCAGAAAAATCTGCTTTAAGGTTGGTAGATATAATACAGGCCAAATATTAAAAAAAATAATAATAATAATAATAATTTATGGGAGATGCATCGTAACCATGAAACATCGTAACTCAAGAACAGTGTAAACGTGGACCCCCTGTAGTTGCTTTAAAGTTCCTGTTAAACGGGAAAACATGATTTTCTTAAATTATTTTCCAACTACATATGTTCAAAACTGCACCATTTAAAACTACGTAAGATGTAGAATATATTTTCTCAAGACTCACAACTTAATCAAACAATCCCTTTAAAAATGACTAAGACCCCTTATAAACCCTTATAAGTAACCATTTAACATCATTTATACAATAAGGCACTTGAAAATTCAAATTGGATCTTTTTTCTTTTACGTTTCATGGGGGCTCAAATCAGAACCATCACATCCTGAGCCGAGCATTCTGGTGGCTACACTTCAGCGGTCCTCACTGCCTCTTTAATACTATACACAATATAATATATTTGAAATCATTATGATTTTAAATTATATGATTCATTATTCAATATATTTAAACATACATATATTTAAGAAGCTTTCATTTTATTTAATGCTTTCAGGTGATGTTTTATGTCCTGTACTAACTTTACACAATACAGTATATTTAAATATTCTAAGCTTTGAAATTATTTTATTATTATTTCATATATCTTAACACATATTTTTGTCATTTGCACTAATTTATTGCCTCTTTTAAGTACTGTATTGTACAACTGTACATTACATACTATGAACAATATCTTTTAAATTTTTAAGTTTTCATGCTTTTACTCATAATTCTATATACAAATGCTCCTCGACTTAAAAACATCCAGAAATGAATTGTGCATATATATATATATATATATATATATATATATATATATATATATATATATATATATATATATATATATATATATATATATATATATATATATATATATATATATATATATATATATATATATATATATATATATACAGTGGTGACCCCAACGCACGAACGCCTGTTCCCACGAACAAAATTTTGAACAAATTTTGACCCCAAAACACGAAAAAAAACAACCCACGAACACAAATGTGTCGGCTAGGCAATCACGTTTCCCACTCGTCAGCTCTCAGTTCTGCATTGGTGCCTGCGCTGTGTATTTCGTTCATGATCTGTTCACAGTTCTTGCTTTATTTTCCATTGTTCTGCCTTTCAGATAGCCCTTATTATGGCTCCTAAGAAAGTTAAAAGCGTTAGTGAGTGGCGTCAAATATCATAGACGCATAACAGTGGAAATTATGAATGAAATAATTTCTAAGCATGAAAATGGTTTTCGTGTGTCTGCTCTCGCCACGTAGTATAACATGGCGAAATCGACTATCTGAACTATTTTAAAGAGTACTGTAAAGAGATCTATAAGGCACCTGACGTGACTAATGGAGTGCATATATTAACGAAGAAAAGGTCACAGTTAATACAAGAGAGAAAAGTTATTGTTGCTGTGGATAAATGAGAAATAGCCAGTTGGAGATAGTATTAGCAAGGCCATAATATGAGCTAAGGCTTTGCAAATCCACCAAGATTTAGTAGCGTACTCTCAGAGTTCTAGTGGCGCTAAAGTTGACGAATTTTAAGCCAGCAGAAGCTGGTTTGAGAACTTCTGTCTGGGATTCATAACGTCATTAGACATGGAGAGGTGGCTAATTCCAACCAAAAGGCAGCGGATTCTCACATGAAAAATTTCGTTAACTTTATTGAAAGTGATGGTTATATCCCGCAACAAATTTTTAACTGCGATGAAACGGGACTCTTTTGGAAGAAAATGCCCAAAAGAACCTATATAACCCAAGAGGAGATGTCACTGCCTATCTACAAACCAATGAAAGATAGGCTTACACTTTTATTGTGTGCCTCTTTTGGTTTACCAATATGAAAATCCGCACGTTTTTAAGCGAAATAACGTATTGAAGGCTAGCCTTCCGGTAATGTGGAGGTCAAATCCAAACGCATGGGTCGCGTGGATCTTATTCCTAGAGTGGTTGATTGAAGTGAAGAATATCTTGAGAAAAATGATTTGCCCCTAAAGTGTCTCCTCATAATGGATAATGCTCCTGCCCATCCTCTAGGTGTGGGAGATCTTGCTATACAGTACGACTTCATAAAACTCAAATTTCTGCCTCCCAACATCACTCTTATCCTCCAGCCCATGGACCAGCAAGTAATTTCTAATTTTAAGAAGTTGTATACGAAGAGTCTTTTTGACAGGTATTTCCAGGTTACCAATGACACGGATTTGACCCTTCGTGATTTCTAGAAAAACCACTTTAATATCCTCCAATGCAATGGCCTCACAGAAAAAGCATGGAAGGAGATCTCATATTGCATGTTGAACTATGCCTGGGGGAAACTTTGGCCAGGTTGTGTGACTGATAGAGACTTTGAAGACTTCAAGCAGGAGGTAGCTACTCAAATTGTGAGTGAAATTGTGGCCACGGGCAAAGGTTTGGGCTTGGAAGTCAATGAGGAGGATGTGGAGAAGCTGGTGGAGGACCACAATGAAGAACTTACCGCCGATGAATTAATTGAGTTGCAACGTGAACAGGTGAAGATTCTCAAAGAGGAGCAGTCTGCGGATGAGAGGGATGAAAGGGTAAAGGTGTCCAGCGAAGAATTTAAAGAAATTTTTAGTAAGATGAATGATGTGCAGGCTTTTATTGAGAATCATCGCCCAGATTAAACTGTGGGCAATAGAGCAGTGAACATGGTAAATGACAATGCAATGAATATTTTTAGAAAAATTTACAAAATAAGAAAGAGACAACTTTCTCTGGATCATTTCCTTGTCCCAGAGAGAGAAAACATCAGAAATACAGCCTGTATCGGAAGAGTTCCATAATGTTTTTATGGAAGGGGACTCTCCTTCCAAAAATTAGTCCCCCTCCTCCCCCACCAACACCAAACACATATGCCAGCAACAATCATCCACAAAGGTAAATGCAGTACTGTACCATGTTTAATTTTAGTAGAGTAGAATTTCTTTCTATTATTAATGTAATTTTCCTTTTACAGATATAATGCATATAACCTGTATTAAATTTCATGTTTTTACAAACTCAAAAAATTTTAAAATAAATATCTATTATGACTAAGAACGGATTAATTGAATTAACATGCTTTTCAATGGGAAAAATAAATCCAACCCACGAACAAACCATCCTACGAATAGGTTTTGGGAACGGATTAAATTCGTGGGTTAAGGTCACTATTGTATATGTATATATATATATATATATATATATATATATATATATATATATATATATATATATATATATATATATATATATATATATATATATATATACACACGAGAGAGAGAGAGAGAGAGAGAGGCAGAGAGAAAATTATTACTTTCCCATATGTATGTAATGCACTGTTACTAAAACTTGTCTCTTTTGCATGTTATTAAATCAACTACAGTACAGTACATGTTTCTTTTTTCTGTACCCATTAGAGACAGTACATTCAATCCTAAATTTATATAAATAAAAAATAATAGGCGTAAAATATCTGAAAATTATTTCTATAAGATATAATTACATATAATAAGACTTAAAAAGTCAATTACAAATATAAAACCATTGTAACAAAAAATACCCCATACCCATTGGGCTCCCCGGCCACAGCTGACTTAATCCCAGCGCACGCGCATGAGAGAGAGAGAGAGAAGTTCCTTGGTGTACAATATCCTCGAGTTATGATGTTTAGTTACACACATTTCTAATTTATTATTTTGCGGTTTTTTATAATTTTTGGCCTGTATTATGTCTCCCAAGTGTAAAGCAGAGTCTTCTGATGGCAAGAAAAGGAAAGACATCACCATGGAAGGAAATTAAGAGATAGTAAAGTACATGGAAAAGGGAGAAAACTTATTACTGCATTAGGAAGGGTGCTTATTTAGGTGTGTTCCGACTTACACTGCAATTCAGGTTACAACACTTTTCAGGAGCGGAACTCTGATGTAAGTCAATTATGTATAAAATTTTAAATGTGTTCCAAGATGATTTGCAAAACTAGAGCAGGCTGTGATGTATACCATTCTATCATAATTCATGCATAATGACCAAGCTTTAACTGCTTTAAGTGTCGTCTGCAAATTAAGAAAGATATGATTAAGGAAGACTAATTGGTAATACATTTACACATTATACACCCATATCTTTACCACGCTGACTCTACCTAATCTAACAATCCCACCAAATCTTTCCTAGTTAGACTTGTTGTTTTAGATTCTCCATCCACAGATGGGTGGAACGGGTCATGGAGGACCCATAGGGCGGTCGCCAGCCAGCACAGGCCCCAACCCCCCACTGTGGTGCCAAGCCACAGCAGTAACCTCCCCAGTAAACAGCTTAAACTCTCTTGCCTGGACAAGGCGTGATCCGTTAACCTCGCGAATGTGAGGCCAGCGCGTTACCACTGTACTAGCCAGGAGGCTTGATTAGACTGTTGGTCAATATTATCCAATTCTAGTAAACAAAAAAAAGGTATTAACCAAATGTTAACACAGCATAAAATCTGTGGAAGATTTCGGGTTATCATATATACTATAATTATTCAAATAGTCAAACTAAGGGGACCTCATGAAATATTGGGACCAGCCTGCTATCAACACAGAAGAATGGTTTGGTTAGGTTTGGTTACAATTTGAACCTCGCCTTTAAGCTGAAATTCTAACCTAACCAAACCATTCTTCTGTGTTGATAGCAGGCAGGTCCCAATTCTACATGAGCTCCAAAAACAGTACCATTACCTCTTCAAAGAGGCAGAGCATTGTTACATGATCCAGAGAGAGAGAGAGAGAGAAAATCATAAGGCCCTCAAGCCCAACATAGGAGGGAGAGAGAGAGAGAGAGAGAGAGAGAGAGAGAGAGAGAGAGAGAGAGAGAGAGAGAGAGAGAGAGAGAGAGAGAGTCTTAAGGCCCTCGGGCCCAAGATAGGTTCATCCTCGTAACACTCATTAGAAAACTCGACAAAGTTATCCTGGTCATTATGCTAAACCAACATCGCATTAGGAAATATATTCACTCTTACGAACAAAAACGTCACTTAATATTCTTACACTTGGTCGAAGAAATCAAGTCTCTGAGAATCTTGACGTTTTGCTTCCTTTAAAAGTCAGGTTTGGGCGTTGAGGTTAGAGACGAGATGTCAAGGTTACTCTGTGACAACTCCGAGCGGGGGGACGAGACCGTCTGATCACTTAAATATTTCACTCATGCTCCACGTGTCTATCCAAATAATAAATATCTCAAAATGCTTTCACTCTGTTCCCTTTACTTACCAATTCTTCTTCAGGGTAAAGATTTGCTGCCATTTTTGCGCATCCTGGACAATCTTAACAGCTGAGCATCGCCATTTTACTGAGCTTGAGGATACAAATCGCTAGAGAGGTTATTGGTGTTGTCAAGGAGAAAGCCATGAGGTAGCCATCTTGGAAAATGACCCAAAAGAAGAGGTTTCTGACTTTTACTTAGTGTCAATTTTCTTTTTACCGTTATATGCTTGCTCTGTATTTTTATTTCGTTTCATGGGTAATTGCGACTTTATCCCAGTAAATCAATTATTATTTTTACTAAATTAATTTTGGAATCGTCAAATTATACTGTATAGTCATGAAAGTAACCTAGATAATTGTATAAATATATGAGCAACTCAGATAATTCTATAGATATAAGAACAACCCAGATAAATACATACACATATAAACAGCCCCCTTTCGGAATCCGCACTGGAAAAAGCATATAAATAAACTGGGGAAAGTTCAAAGACATGCTACGAAACTGGTGCCAGAAATACGCAATCACAGTTTTGAGGAGAGGCTGAGGGAATTTTACTTACCATCACTCAAAGCTAGAATAATGAGGGGGGGATATGGTGACGGTTTTTAAATTCCTTCATGGTTATGACAGAATGGATAGGGATCGATATTTTGATATGGCTGACACTAGAACTAGAGGTCATAGTTTGAATCTTCGTAAGAAAACGTCTTTGCAAGATGTAAGGAAGCACTCTTTTAGTGTAAGAGTAGTTGATGATAGGAACTCGCTAAGCGAGGAGGTAGTTAATTCTAACTCAGTCCACAGTATTAAGGACAGGTATAAGTATCACTGAGTACAAAATTAGAACCGACCAGGAGACGTGGAGTTACAAGCACGGGGCTCTTTTCCGTAAACAAAATCAGGTAATTACGTAAGAGCAACCCCAAAATAATATATAGACATAAGACCAACCCTACTGAGTTTGATTCAGAGGTACAAACATGCTACTTTGAAATAAAATTCTTGTTTAATAACGTTGTTGTTTTTTTCGTTCTCGTATATTGGGATTACATTTAAAAACTAAAAAGGATTAAGTGAATACTTATTTGTAATGAGAAAATGGACCTTACCAACTTTTTAGAGTTTTGGAGACCACAGTGTCTTTAACTAAGTGCAAAATTTAAACCTGATACCTAAGGTGAGTAACATCAAAACATCAGTATGGCTCCGGGATGTGGATATCCCACATCTCACAACAGTGAAACCATTTCCGGTTTCACGTCACGGACTCTCTTTTCTACCAAGTGCTAGGACGGTTGCCTTCATGCGAAGGACTTGTTTTGGCAGATGTAATCGTTACCCTGAGTGCATGCCCTTGCTAACCTCAGACCGTGACGGGGTGCGAACCCTCGACCTGACACCTCAAAGTCGCGGACGCTACCGCTTGTGCCACGATGACTACCTTACAACAGTGAACCCAGCATAGAGAATTATGAAATTTCCCAATGGCACTTATTATATCACCGCGGAGGGCAAGTAATAGCTTAAATGACAATTCTTCCAATGTAAACATAAGAGATTACTTCAAGATCAATGCTGTCGATTGTGCTACCCTAATTCTTACCATAAAGAGCCTGAGAAACTCTGGCTCTTATGGTCCAGATGGTATACCATTTCAATTCATCAAAGATGTTCTACCTATGATGGTATCTTATATTCTAGCTATTATAAACACTTTCATTGTTACTAAAAAGTTTCCTGACTCTTGGAAAAAATCACATATAATACCTCTGCATAAAAAGGGGGACAGAGAATATGTGACAAACTATCGTCCCATTTCCCGGATACCCATTCTCTCTAAAATATTTAAAAAAAAATGTTGCATGCCAACTAATGTCAAATTTAGAGACAAAAAGACCATTAGCTATTAACCAACATGGTTTCAGACCGAAACTCTCGACGGAAACTGGACTGTTCACATTTACTGACAGAATTTACAAAAATATAGATAAGAAAAAAATATCTCTGTTTGTATTGTTAGACTTATCAAAAGCCCTCGACAGTGTAAGACATTAATTTCTTATTAATAAATGTACTAACCTAAATATTGACCCTACCTGTATCTATCTATTTGCAGACAGTCTATTCGTCTTAACAGCATCATCTCTACTCCAAAAAAAAATATCATTTCGTGTTCCACAGAGATCAGTCCTTGGTCCTATCCTCTTCTCCATTAACGTAAGTTATCTATCTTGTTTCATTTTTTTACTGTCTAGTTGTGCAATATGCAGATGACACTCAACTACTCCTTAGTGGTGATATTAATAATCTCCCAGAGCTAACCTTAAGAGCAAAAAACACTCTGTCAAAAATGAAAACCTATATTCAAGATATTGTGCTGTTAATTAACGAAAATGAAACACAATGCATGCTTATTGGTTCAAGGTACCAAATAGCACACAAACTCCAGAAAACACAACAACTGATTTTTGCGACAATATTATTACACCTAGCAAAACAGTCAAAAATCTAGGATTTCACTTTGATAACTACATGTTGTTTGATTCCCATATAGATAAAGTATGCAAAAAGGTCACAGGAACACTAATGTACTTATCATGTATAAAAGACAATTTGAGACTACCACTCAAATAACGGTTGTTGAATCTCTAGCCCTGTCACTAATAATTGCACAACTGTATGGAGAGCTACCAATAAGACAGAGATAAATAGAACACAGAAGCTTTTTAATTTTGCAGCTCGAGTTGCTCTGGGAGGAATAAGAAAATATGACCACATCACACTAGCTCTCAAAAAACTTGGGTGGCTGCAGGCAGGAAGTAAAGGTTGACTATGCTATGTACGTTTGTGTATACAATATTTTGAACCATCATTATCCTAGCTGGCTATTTAATTTCAAAACAGTCATGGATATAAGGGGAACCAACACAAGACAGAGTAGTGAGCTCTTTATTCAGAGAACAGACACAGATGCAGATTCAAAGATGATCACTATTAAAGGGCCAACACTATGGAACAATATTCCAGAACATTTTAAAAATTCATACTCTTTCGCACCTTTCAAAGGCAAACTATATAGTTTTCTTTTGGACAAATAGTTACTGCTCACACACTAATCTAACTTAATGATTTAATGCAATTTCCCTTAACACTAACCATTCTATATGTAAATAGAATATATATTCCTAAGTTATTATCTAATTATTCTCATTGTAAGGAATACAAATATAGTGATGATGCCGATATGAACGATCCTGTATCGAGTGTTATTATTACTTCTTTTTTATTAACATTATTGTTCACATTTTTATTACAGTGTGATAGTTATCATAGTTTTATACGAATCTGTTAACTCAAGGTAATCTTCATTTTCTAGCAATGCTATATTTCTTGTTAGTGTATATATTACCCTCTTACTTCTTAGTTCAGTTACATGTCTACTTATAAGTGTACTCTTAGTTTTGTAAAAGAATAACCACTGCAAAATGGAAACAAATTTTTTGTCTGTTTGTTTGATTGGGATGCAGGTTGTGTGGCTGGAATGCAGACAAATGCAGAGTAGGTACTCCAACAGTAAGACATAACCATTAAAGGCCTTTGCAGTCAACGCTCTCTTACTTCTTTGACAGGGGTGTCTGAGCAAAATTTCTTTTAGAAGTTTTCATGTATTTTGAGGGGAGGGGGGGGGAAAGGGACTATTTACGGTAACAGTTTATGATTTTTTTTACACAATAGGTACATAGCTGCACAATACAGTATACTTTGTAGCAATATGATTTGACTGATGTAACTTGTGGCTTTTATTTATAATTCAACTTTTTAATTTTATTCCAGTCGAGATTTGAACATCCTCCATCCGTGTCCAAAATCTTTTTCCAAAATATTGTCTTTATCTTTAAAAAATACAATTATATATATATATATATATATATATATATATATATATATATATATATATATATATATATATATATATATATATATATATATATATATATATATATATATATATGTGTGTGTGTGTGTGTGTGTGTGTGTGTGTGTGTGATTACCTAATTGTGATTACCTAATTGTGTTTACGGGAAAGAGCCCAAAGCTCGTATCTTCTCGTCTCCTGATCGGTTCCATTTTAGACTTAGTGATACTTATCATACTTGTCCTTAAAACTATGGATTGAGATAGCATTAACTACCTCCTCGCTTAGCTAATTCCAATTATCAACTACTCTTACACTGAAAAAGTATCTCCTTGTGTGTGTGTGTGTGTGTGTGTGTGTGAGTACCTAATTGTGATTACCTAATTGTGCTTACGGGAAAGAGCCCAAAGCTCGTATCTTCCCGTCTTCTCATCGGTTCCATTTTATACTTAGTGATACTTATCATACCTGTCCTTAAAACTATGGATTGAGATAGCATTAACTATCTCCTCGCTTAGCGAATTCCAGTTATCAACTACTCTTACACTGAAAAAGTATTTCCTTACATCCTGCAAAGAAGTTTTCTTACGAAGCTTCAAACTATGACCTCTAGTTCTAGAGCCAGCCATATCAAAATATCGATCCCTATCCACTCTATCATAACCATGAAGGAATTTAAAGACTGTCACCATATCCCCCCTCACTCTTTTAGCTTCGAGTGATGGTAAGTCTAATTCCCTCAGCCTCTCATCATAACTGAGATTGCGTATTTCTGGCACCAGTTTCGTGGCATGTCTTTGAACTTTTTCAAGCTTAGCTATGTGCTTTTTCAAGTGTGGATTCCAAAAGGGGGCTGCATATTCGAGTTTTGGCCTCACATAGGTTACATAAATATTTCTGAATATTTCCTTGTCCATGTGCGTGAAGGCTACCCTTACATTTGATAAGAATGCATATGCTGCTCTTACTATGCCATTTATATATATTTCTGGAGACAAATCTGCCAGTATGTTTACTCCTAGATCTCTCTCATTTTCTGTCTCTTGAAGTTGTACTCCAGCCACCGAGTAGTCAAGCTTGGGCCTTCTTGCACTTGTACCCATTCTCATTACCTTACATATTGAAGTATTGAATTTCATTAGCCACTTTTCTGACCACTCATGCAGATTATTTAGATCCTCCTGAAGTTCTCTACCATTGTTCTCGTTTTTTACTTTCTTCACAATCTTTGCATCATCTGCAAACATATTCATGAATGAATTTCCAGACTCTGGTAGGTCATTTACATATACACGGAACAAAAGTGGCCCTAAAACTGAACCCTGTGAAACTCCACTACTAACTCTTCTCGATTCAGACACTGAGTGTCTTACTCTAACCCTCTGTTTCCTTCCTTCTAAGTAAGTTTTTATCCGCTCCGAAACATTTCCACCTATTCTAGCCATTGCTTGCAGCTTCCTACTCTCCCATGTGGAACAGTGTCAAACGCTTTCTGGAAGTCTAGGAATATGCAATCTGCCCAGCCCTCTCTTTCCTGTAAGATTCGGCTTACCTCATCATAGAATTCTAATAAGTAACAAACTTATTAGAATTCTATGATGAGGTAAGCCGAATCTTACAGGAAAGAGAGGGCTGGGCAGATTGCATATTCCTAGACTTCCAGAAAGCGTTTGACACTGTTCCACATGGGAGACTTATGTGATTACCTAATTGTGATTACCTAATTGTGTTGTGTGTGTGTGTGTGTGTGTGTGTGTGTGTGTGGAAGGAAATGGCTCATTAAGGAAAACAACGTAAAATATTTAAAGTGCCTATGGTAACAGTTCAGTGTTATATATATATATATATATATATATATATATATATATATATATATATATATATATATATATATATATATATATATATATATATATATATATATATATATATATTCGTTGTTTTATTTAATGAGCTTTTCAGACTGTATGTTAACAGTTCAGTGTTATTAATATATATATATATATATATATATATATATATATATATATATATATATATATATATATATATATATATATATATAGTCTCCGTGGCAAAATGGTAGCGTCCGCGACTCTGAGGCGGCAGGTCGAGGATTCGCGTCCCGTCACGGGGTGGGTAATATCACTGTAAAAATATTGAGTAAATTTCTCTTGGAATCTTCATCCCAAAGGAAGTAAAATATATTTCTACAGTGCAGAACATAACTGCAAAATTCCAAGAACACTATAAGTTGTGTTAAAGATATGGCCTTTATATCTCCTGCTAGCACAGTGGTAACGCGCTGGCTTCGCATTCACGAGGTCGAAAGATCGGTTCCTGTCCAAGACCGAGAGTTTAAGCTGTTTACTGGCAGGAACTGCTGTGGTTGGACACCACAGTGGGGGGTTGGGGCTTGCCCTGGCTGACGAATACCCATTGTATTGAAATGGAAATAAAGTTTAAATTTAAAATTTAAATGCTCCTTCAGCCTTCTCTCCTTCAACGTCATAAAAATAGTCATGAATTTTGAAATTTGTCGAGTAGCATTTTCACTCTCTGAGAGCTGAAGAGGTAAAAGAAAATAATATGATAGATGTTGAGCTCTTCATTTATTTATATTAGGAGATAAATTCTGAATCCATGAATCATATGTATAGCCCTTAGTTGAAAAGGGAGTTCGTGACGTAAAACCGAAACCATATATATATATATATATATATATATATATATATATATATATATATATATATATATATATATATATATATATATATATATATATATATATATATATATATATATATATATATATATATATATATATATATATATATATATATATATATATATATATAAGGTATTTGTTAATTTCGTGACCTTAACTGGCCACCTTCTCAAAGTGCAATGGCAAGAGATACAGCTAGCAAAAAAATAAAAATAAAAAAAGGAGACAAAAAACCAGCCCAGGGTACATTTACATGGGATTAAGAGCATTCTCTTCTTATGTTTCTCGTTCTAATTTGTGTTCATCCATTTATTTTTCATCTTTATTTTCATCATTTTTTGTTCCTAACTCCCATTTACCCTTCTTTCCTGGTGGTTCCACAGGAGTTAAAAGCATGCACGCGGCACCATCAACTCTCCCTTCTTCACTATAATCCTCTCCAAACTTTCCTCATTCCCCACAATTAATGACATCTAAGCAAAACATATTATAAAGGAGACTACTAACCCTGTTAAGAACATCTTGAAGCTTTTCTTTTATTTGCAGTTAAGGCATGACCTCCACTCCAAAATCACTCCCCTAGGGGCCCACCATGGACTGTACACCCCCGGGTGGATATAGGAAACGACTGGGTGCAGCCTTTGATCTTTAAAATGCTTCGCCCACAATCATCTGACATATATGCAGTTCAAGTATTTATGAAAGAAAAAACCATTTCAGCATACCAAAACCATGGTTTCTGCAGAGAAACGTAACCTAGGTTAGATTAGGTTCCTCTGCAGGAACCGTGTGCTTGATATACTGAAATGTTTTTTTTTCTTTCATAAATACTTGAACAGCATATATGTAAGCTGATTGCGGGCTGAGCATGTTAAAGATCAAGGGGCTGCACCTAGTCGCTTCCGTGGATATCTACATAGAACGAACGAATGATCCTGAAACTATTGGCCCACCATTGCCCACACACACCTGGTCGGATATCCATTTATTCTCCTGTCACCAAAGTACACTCCCATCCTGGTGGTCAACTGAGGGATTAATTCTGTGCACTCAGCACCATCAACTCTTTCTCCTTCTTCCCTCTTCCATATACTTTTTTTTGTCATTAATATGAAAAATTACTAACTCAGTAAAGAAATTTTTGACAACATTCTTTCTACATCACAGCTTAGACTGACCACCTTTGCAAGATTAATACACCTACGGGTCCAACATGACCCGTTCCACATCTGGGTGAAATATGTAACCAACAACAGATAAAATGGTATTTAATTGGAGAGGGGGGATAAGTGAGGCATCGGATACGAATACGGGTAATTGGGGATAGGATACGGGCGAATGTAGTGATGGATTCGAGTGAACTCTCTTAGACCTATTCAGGGTGTCAACATAAAAGGATGGATAGGGTGGGAAGGACTTTGGGGGAAAGTACGAGAATTAAATAAAGAAAAAGAAAAAGAGAGGCAGACAGACCCTCTTGCTTAAGTTATGGCATCGGATCGGTTGGATTTTTTTTTTGGGGGGGGGGAGATTAGTGACGGTTTTGAGTGAATGCTCTTAGCCCTATTCAGGGTGTCATTACTAAAGAAAGAGAATAGGATGGAAAGGAACTGGGGGGAAAGCTAATAGGAGACTTCAATAATGTTAGGAGGATTTGAATGATTTATGCTTTTACGTACGGGTCCACCATGACCCTTTTTTAATATATGTTGGAATAACTAGAGCAAGTTGTTGGTATTAGTCTTAGTCGTTCTTCACTCATCCACACTTGGCGCATGGTTGAGTCCACATTATGTGTTGAACAACACTGAAACTATATCTACGTTTTGATTTCTTTTATTTCCGAAGAGACGTGTTCTTAACAGTTTGAAGGTATTGTAGGATTTCTTGTATTATTTTCTCTTGATGCCAGTGAATCGATTGCTTAGGTCTGATTTTAGTAACATATGAAAATTATATACTAAAGATAAATGCAGCATCACACTCCTCAGTAACTTAAATATAAAAATGTGTAATATTTTATTGTTTGGTCAAGTCGTCCGTAATAATTCGTTAGCAATATATCAATCCCCCAAAGCTCCCGTAATGTTTAAAGTGCGAACCATTTTTTTTTAAAGAATGAGACAATGCTAATCCAAAAAACTGCCGTAGATATGAGATTGTGCTTATTGGGTCCTAAGTCTAGTAATTTTACGCTAGGGTCAAATAAAATAGATTATAAAACTATGGCTTTATTCTTGAAGCTGATATAAACAAAACAAGCCACTCATCCGGGCATCAACAATAGACGAATCCAGTATAAGTACAAAAATATAAAAACAAGAGAATTAAACTCTGTTTGATAAGAAATAAATACAAATAAGAAATCAATCAGAATAAATAATAATAAAAAATAAATAATAATTATACCTCAACTTTCAGTGCTGTTTAGCTATTTGTAAATTTTAAGGATGATATTTTTCTGGCCCTTCAGTGCCGATGGAAAGTATTAGCCCAAACAAGTAGAAAACCTAATCTGAGTGGTGTAATATACAATAATTTCTGAACTATCTTTAAAAATATGTAAATTATTGCAGAATAAACTCACAGAACTTCTTCCAAAACTTAAAGGTACATGTATAACTGCCATACATGTAAGAATGTCCAACTTGATCACACTGTGCTAATTCTGATTGTTAGAGTGAAATTATTTACGATTTAGGTATTTTAAACTAGAAATGTTTGGAACATTAAAGTTAAAATAGCTTTTAGTAAGAGTGCAGTAGTAACTTGGAAAGTAAGCAAGTTGTTTAGTTGTTTCTTTCTAGTAAATGTTTTAGTTTTCCTATAATATTAATAATAGTTAGAGCTCATGGGTCGGTATTAGAGAACGTTATCTTTTCAGCCACAGAGGTTTGCAAAATTATGATGTTGTTAGATGCCCATAAAACTACAGGTCCTGATGATATATTCCCTTATATACTTAAGAAATAGGTAGAGAATATATATTTATTTATGTTTCCCCATGCATGATACACGTTTTCTTTGTAACGAATTGTTTAGTTTTCTTTTGTCTCAGCTGTTTTTTGTTTATGTTTTGATGAGTAAACCCGCCATTTTATTCTTCAATAAGATGTCGTGAAGCATGGTCCATAGATAAATAATAAAAAAAAAACAATGTTTATGACCAAAGTATATTGTTAGAGAGTAAAACTTAGTATCTCTCTCTCTCTCTCTCTCTCTCTCTCTCTCTCTCTCTATATATATATATATATATATATATATATATATATATATATATATATATATATATATATATATATATATATATATATATATATTTATATATATATATATATATATATATATATATATATATATATATATATATATATATATATATATATATATATATATATAAGCACATTACATATGTGAAAACATATGTAATTTTTTTATTTGGTTATTTGAAGGCCCGAATGAGATTGGGAATTGAATTAAATGCTAAAATGAAGCCACGAGTGAGGTTGGGGAATCTGTAATATGAACATAGTGGCATTCAGTTAGAATGCGTTCATTCCTTTTAACCTTCTGTGGTGTAGTGGTAGCGCCTTGACTTAGTAATCATGAGTCCTAGGTTCGAGTCCCGGTCGGGGTAGAAAATGTCTCATATATATATATATATATATATATATATATATATATATATATATATATATCAGTTATAACTGAAAAGTCACAAGTCACCTATAATACGTGTTTATATATGTTTCTTAAATATACGACAAGTTGTTGTGATTGAGTGCCGTCCCGCCCAGCCCGCCCAGAGGTGTAAATCGACTTGAGTGTCTTTCATTACTTCCCTTATTTATATTCTCCACCATCATGACTAATGCCTCTATAAATATTAAAAATAATACATACATACATATACCTTGGCTGTTTCCCCCTTTAATTGGGGGGTAGCCGACATCAAGAAAGGAAAACAAATAGGGGGATTACTTTGCTCTATGGGCAATGACGAGGGAGCTAGCGACCGATCAGATGGCACTACTGGAGTGCCACAGCCCATCCTCCCGGCTCTTCCACAACCTGTGTCGCTTCACAACTGCCAGCTCCTCCTACTGCCCCTACCACAGGGCTATCTCTGTAAGATGCAGCCCCGTGGTAACAGCAGATACCCATAATATAATATTGAAAATTAGAAAAACTCCAAATAGGGGTTTTAAATTGTGTTCTGGTTTATATTGTGTGGTGGAGATAGAAAAATGGAATTTAAAGAGCGTCATCATATCCCCCTTATTCTTCTAGCTTCGAGTGTTGGTGAGTCTAATTCCCTCAGCCTCTCCTCATAGCTGAGATTGTGTATATCTGGCACCTGTTTTGTAGCATGTCTTTGAACTTTTTCCAGCTTAACTACGTGCTTTTTCAGGTGTGGATTCCAAAATGAGGCTGCATATTCAAGCTCTGGCCTCACATAAATGACATAAATATATCAGTACATTTCCTTGTCCATGTGCCATAAGGCTACCCTTACATTTGCTAAGAAAGCATATGCTGCCCCTACTATTCCATTTCTATGCATTACTGGAGAAAAAATTTCCAGTATGTTTAATTCTAGATTTTTCTCAGTCTCTGTCTCTTGAAGTTCTATCCCTGCCATTGTATGTGATTACCTAATTGTGATTACCTAATTGTGTTTACGGGAAAGAGCCCAAAGCTCGTATCTTCCCGTCTCCTCATCGGTTCCATTTTATACTTAGTGATACTTATCATACCTGTCCTTAAAACTATGGACTGAGATAGCATTAACTACCTCCTCGCTTAGCCAATTCCAATTATCAACTACTCTTACACTGAAAAAGTATTTCCTTACATCCTGCAAAGAAGTTTTCTTACGAAGCTTCAAACTATGACCTCTAGTTCTAGAGCCAGCCATATCAAAATATCTATCCCTATCCACTCTATCATAACCATGAAGGAATTTAAAGACTGTCACCATATCCCCCCTCACTCTTTTAGCTTCGAGTGATGGTAAGTCTAATTCCCTCAGCCTCTCATCATAACTGAGATTGCGTATTTCTGGCACCAGTTTCGTGGCATGTCTTTGAACTTTTTCAAGCTTAGCTATGTGCTTTTTCAAGTGCGGATTCCAAAAGGGGGCTGCATATTCGAGTTTTGGCCTCACATAGGTTACATAACTATTTCTGAACATTTCCTTGTCCATATGTATGTATGTATGTATGTATGTATGTATGTATGTATGTATGTATGTGTATAAATATACATAAATACACACACTCACGCACACACACAAACACACTGAATGGAGAAGAGTTAGTAGTGGAGTTTCACAGGGTTCAGTTTTAGGGCCACTTTTGTTCCTTGCATATGTAGATAACCTACCAGAGTCTGTAAATTCACACATGAATATGTTTGCAGATGATGCAAAGATTGTGAAGAAAGTAAGAAACGAGAACAATGGTAAAGATCTTCAGGAAGATCTAAACAATCTGCATGAGTGGTCAGAAAAGTGGCTAATGAAATTCAATACTTCAAAATGTAAGGTAATGAAAATGGGTACAAGTGCAAGAAGGCCCAAGCTTGACTACTCGGTGGCTGGAGTACAACTTCAAGAGACAGAGAATGAGAGAGATCTTGGAGTAAACATACTGGCCGATTTGTCTCCAGAAATGCATATAAATGGCATAGTAAGGGCAGCATATGCTTTCTTAGCAAATGTAAGGGTAGCCTTCAGGCACATGGACAAGGAAATGTTCAGAAATATTCATGTGACCTATGTGAGGCCAGAGCTTGAATATGCAGCCCCCTTTTGGAATCCGCACTTGAAACAGCACGCAATTAAGCTGGAAAAAGTTGAAAGACATGCCACGAAACTGGTGCCAGAAATACGCAATCTTAGTTATGATGAGAGGCTGGGGGAATTAGACTTACCATCACTCTAAGCTAAAAAGATTGAGGGGGATGTGGTAGCGGTTTTTAAATTCCTTTATTATTATAACAGAGTGGATAGGGATCAATATTTTGATATGGCTGGTTCTAAAACTAGAGGTCATAGTTTGAAACTTCTTTAGAAAGCTTCCTTGCAGGATGTAAGAAAGTACTTTTTTAGTGTAAGAGCAGTTGATAACTGGAATTTGCTAAGCGAGGAGGTAGTTAATGCTAACTCAATCCATAGTTTTAAGAACAAATATGATAAGTATCACTAAGTACAAAATGGAACCGACCAGGAGAAGGGAAGTTACGAGTTGGGGCTCTTTCCCGTATGTACAATTAGGTAATTATACACACACACACACACACACACACACACACACACACACACACACACATATATATATATATATATATATATATATATATATATATATATATATATATATATAGAGAGAGAGAGAGAGAGAGAGAGAGAGAGAGAGAGAGAGAGAGAGAGAGTTCTTCGTCCATTACTCTAATTTACATTCATGCCAGCTAAACCAATTATGCACAGAAGGACACTAAGAGATATTTGATAAATTGCAACTTCGCCGTATGTGTCAAATAAAACGACAAAAACAACAACTACAGATGAAAAGGTGGTGACCGTAAGCAAAGTATTTTGTCACCTGCCACACAGAGGGTGGTGTCACACACATACTCACTCACTACTTTAAGTATTATGATTATGCAACTGACAAGGGCCTCAGAAGGGGCTTTGGCTGGAATTGAGCCCAGTTCATTTGCATTAGGAGGTAAGCTGAGGGTTAACCTTTCTGGATTATTTCTCCTCCTTCTCTCTCCTCTTTTGCTTCTCTTTTATTACTACTACTACTACTACTACTACTACATTATTGTTATTATTATTATTATTATTATTAGAATAACTTCTTCCCAGTTTTCTTTCCTTGATGTCGACTACCTCCCAATTAAAGGGGGAAACAGCCAAGGTATATGTATGTATGTATGTATTATTATTATTATCATTATTATTATTATTTTTATTATTTTCATTAGTTATTATTATTATTATTATTATTATTATTATTATTATTATTATTATTATTATTATTGTTATTATTATTATTGTTGTTGTTATTATTATTACTATATTCATTAAAATAAGTAGATATATTTTGAAACTTAAAAATTTATTATGTATGTGTTGTGAAAAATATAGGGAAACATAAAGACAATATCGGTCCCGTTCAATTCACGTATAAATACTTAATATTAATCTTTGGCGATTTCTTAACCCATGTGAAACTGCCCTTTGATCTACAATTGTAAACACATTTTATTTCATCTAGAGAAATAATCGGACCAATCTCGCAATAGGTACCTGATATACCTAAGTCACATATGGAGCACCTGCGTTCAACCTCAATCCCAAATTACACATGGTTAGGTTAGGTTAACCTATCCTGTGTTATGCACTCTATTGTTCAGTTAGGTTGGGTTAGGTTAACCTAACCTCAGCTAACATATGCCCCAATCCCACAATAAGCACCTGCCTCTTGCCTCAGTCCCAGATTAAGCACCTGAAACTTAAATAATGTACGAGTACTAATTCTAGGATTGATCCAAATAGTTGTTTACTGTATAGATTAAATGACTCATATTGTTTGTGTTTACTGCACACACCTTATCAGCTGATAACATTCATAAATTATCAGTAATATTATTATTTTTTCTATTCATGATGAATAGTGAGGAACTGAGCAGCCTCTGCCTCTTTGGCCCGATTTCTTAAACAGTGTAAACCAAGGATATCATATTGTTAGTTAGCTAGACACAAATGGATTTCATAAACGCATCTGACGCGGTTCTGTGTATGGCTAGGATCCCGCACGGGATCCTAGCTATACACAGAATCGCGTCAGATACGTTTATGAAATCCATTTGTGTGTGTCTAGTTAACTAACAATATGGTATCCTAGGTTTACACTGCATAAGAAATCGGACCAAAGAGGCAGAGGCTACTCAGTTCCTCACTATTCATCATGAATAGAAAAAATAATAATATTACTGCAGAACAGCGTCAGATGCGTTTATGAAATCCATTTGTGTGTCTAGCTAACTAACAATATGGTATCTCAGGTTTATACTGTTTAAGAAATCGGGCCTTTATCAAAGAGGTTATTTCCTCTTACTCTACAGTTTCTTCCTCCTCTTGTGTGGAGGAAAAGAATACCTCTTGTGTTTTTAGCGTCTCGTAAAAGTCGACTAAATGGGGCGGAACGAGGGAACTGGCATTCCTCTTCTTTGTATTTTTCCCTCGCAGAGTCAATGTTTTGTTTTGACTAGGCCATTTCCCCTTATAGCGGGGATTATCCCTCTTGCATTTAAGGTGAAAATAATTTGATAATTCTCCTTGCAAAGTGGTAAGGCACTACATCCTATTTTTATTCTTTTATTTTTTTTACGATGACTAAGATTTGCGTATCATAATTATTTGTATATTTTTTTCTTATATACTGAGTTTTTAACACAATTATTACAAAAATAAAACTCCCAAATTTATTGAACTCTAGCTTTCGAACACAATGAAGACTACCTTCTCTTGAATTATTTTTAGAGAACAGTTATCTTATTGTGATTAAACTTAAACTGTAACTTACGTTAAAATATATGAGTATCAATAACTAAAGGGAACACACATTGATGATAAAACGCAAAGAAAACACAAGTAAACAAAACCTATTCCGGGCATAATAATCAATGTCATTTGAATGAGGCGCCACGTATCATCATTGGATAGATAGAGACTGTGACGTAATCCATTGTGGTTTGGGATTGGCTATTTTTGCAGTGACGTTACAGGAACGCTTGCGTGCCACTTGTTTACAACCAACATCCCCCTCATACAGTGTTCCCATATTGGATATTAAAGTATCCCTAGATTTACCTTAAGTTTGCAATACTCTCAAATGTCAGTGGTGAAAATGTTAAGAAAATTGTTTCCGTATTGCATAAATTCGAAGCGTTATACTTCATCACTTTACATTTCCTTCATGAAACGGTGAGAATTCAAAGAGATTTTGTACGGTCTGTTGTTAATTTCCATCAGCTGCGTGTTGTTGGAATTTTTCCCCTGTGAACACTGGAGCCCCCACGTGACCTTGCCTCTTCACTAAGATGGAGTCCGCCGTCCAAGACACATCTTACACTCTCTTTGACTCTTGTCGGTGAAAAATGGCAGGACTGAGTAATTACAAAGTGTACGGTGTACTATTTTGGAGTGTACGAACATGCAGTGTAGTACTTTCATTGGTGAAAAGACGGTGATGGAGGCGTTCTCAAAGGTAAATGTGATCACAAGATTATTTGGAGTATGGGTGCGTTCGTGGGTAGGTTTTGATATGTGCGTGTGATGTCCCCCACTCCCCTACCGTCTCCCGTGATGCCTTCTCTCACTTCCCCCCAAAACAATCTCCTCCCCTTTTACTTGCCATAGAAACCTAGAACGCTTCCGGTTTCAAAAATGGAAATTTATAGAGATTTGAGATTGCAGAGAATATTCCAGTAGTGCACAATAAAAACAAATAATGATACGATCTGCTTACCGACTGCAGACTTTTGTATCTACCCCTCTCCCCCTTTTACAATACTACTCTACCCCCTTCCTCCTTTCGTCCTTCTCCCCCTTTCTCTCGCTGCTCCCCTTTTGCTCTTCCTCCTCCCCGTCCTTCCCCTCCTGGTTTCCGGGAGGGTTCATACACATGGGGCGTGGGGTTAGGTGTAACGGGAAACATTGCGGCGTAGTAGTTATTTACTCCCCGCAACATGGTTCTCTCGCTCTCTCTCCATACCCAGATGTACTTTGGTGACACTCTGCACAGTGAAGGGAAATAGACTGTGTAAATTAACTGTGTACTGGTGAAACAAATCAAGTGAAACGAAGTCGAATTCTTGTCATTCATAGTCCATTGGGAGAAGCCATGTCTCTCTCACTCCTCCCCTTTCTTAAACGGTCAGTTTTCAGGGTGGTGGTGTTGGGGAGAAGAGAGCACGACCATCTCTCTACCGTAATACACATATCGTGCTATATCCAAATATTAGCCAAGATCTTCGTTAACGCCTTAGCCCATCGGAATGGCCCCAGAAGTGAGTGTTTCTCTTTTAGAGGGACAGAAGCGTGTAGGGTGAAGTGGTGTTTTAAAAGTGTTGTGTTTGGGTGTGTTGCAAACGGGGTAAGGGAATGGAAGGGATGTGTGTGTGGGGAGCAGAAGGAGGTCGCCTCTGGTTGTTTTGACGGCTGGCTAAAGGGAGGCGCCTCTTAGGGGTTGCGCAATTGGAGTGGAGGATCTTCCTACATTTGCTACCGGCCAATATGAAAACTACTACTACCACCATCTCTTCTCTCCCCCCTTTCCTTCCCCTACCCTTGAATGGCCTTCATATATGATTGAACTGCTTGTGTCAGTATGACTAAAAGTATTATGCGTTAGATATCGCGGCGTTGGGGGGATTAGCTTAATACGTAGCGAGGGCATTGGCTGCTTCTAGTATACCTGTTCAACATGCAATTCTTGTCGCCAGTACGCTATTACTATATCATTTTCTTATTTAAGTGTTGCTAGCAGAACTGATTTTTTTTAAAGGTATTTCGAGATCTGGATATTTCTGGTTTAGGTATGTAGGCTAATGGTAAATATAATATATATATATATATATATATATATATATATATATATATATATATATATATATATATATATATATATATATATACACACCTTCGTCTACATCTTTTCCCACTTTTATGTGGGGTCGATGTTATATATATATATATATATATATATATATATATATATATATATATATATATATATATATATAGTGTATATGTGTGTTATGAAAAGTCCCATTTGAGAAACATGACAAATATTCAAAGTACTGTACTTATTAATTTCGTGACCTTAGCTGGTCACCGCTAAGTACAATATGTACTTTTAAATATATTGCACGTTGAATTCTTTTATGGGCCTTTTCCTCCCGTATTAGACTATGGTAAGTATATGCATAACCCCCCTTTATGCAAAAAAAAATTAGGTTAGAGTTAGTCAAGTATACACAAATCAAGTTTGCAATTGAAGTTTTTTATTTTTTAGTTTTAGTTTTTTAATGATTGTGACACCAGGATGGCCCCCCCCCAAAAAAAAAAAATAACCGGACCCGGGCACGTAAAAAAATCATGGAGGGTGTTGTGACTTGTCAGATGTGAAGGGATGATAAGAGATGTGTAACAAATATCCAAGAATACTCGGGGTTGATATAGGCATAGAATAATAATCATAACTGAAGGAAGACTTAACATCGAACTGTCCTGGACAGGCCTATTTAAGGCCAAAAAAACTTCAGCTGTAGTAATGCAACGGGGGATTCCTGCCACGGGCTAACCTACTACATCTAGTATTATATATATATATATATATATATATATATATATATATATATATATATATATATATATATATATATATATATATATATATATATATATATATATATATATATATATATATATATATGCCTTGGAATCGCAATTTTTATTCAGATATCAGAATGGTGTCTTAGTTCGAATCCCAGCCATACATGTGAAGTATTTTATAGTATATGTGTTGTTTATTTGGTTTGATCACCTGTGACGGTGGACATTTATTGTTCGTATTTGAGCCAACCATTGTTGAAAATTATGTCTTCCAAATGAAAATTTACCGGAAATGGTTAAATGAAGTTGAAATTATTATTTTTTTTTAATATTATCCTCTTTCGTTTTATGACCAATTAGAAGTTTTTTCTCTCTCAGGTTAGGTTAACTTTATAGGTGAGTGTGTGTGTAATCTGGTAGGTTTAGCCAGACTAACTTTTATCCCTAAAATTATTAAAGAAAAATTGAAAATGGTTTGATTTACATTTCCAATATCTACATTTAATATAAACATTCACATACTATATATATATATATATATATATATATATATATATATATATATATATATATATATATATATATATATATATATATATATATATTATGTGTTACGATAATAATAAGAATAATAAACAAATAATGCTGTTTTATACATTTTCCCGCAGTTTGACATTTTGTATATTTTTCCTGAAATTGAATATATTTTGAAGCTGTACATTCGTTGACTCTCAAATCTCTTTCATAATCTTCAGAAATAAACTTGTAACTTTCTTCATAATCCAAGAGATCTTGAGCAATCGATGAAATTTTATACTCATTAAAATACCAGTTCAGAATTTGTAGTGGTAGTCATACAAAGCATTTATGTAATGCTAAACCCCCAGGGGGCATTTTCGTGTTTATTGTGATGGAATGCATTTGCTGGCTTTTTGCCAATTGTAAAATTCCTTTTTTTGGTTTTTCATTTTAAAATTATTTTCTCTACCGCGTGTCCTCGAGTAACTGCTAATTTCTATGCCTACATCAACACCGAATATTTTTGGATATTTGTTACACATCTCTTATTATCCCTTCACATCTGACAAGTCACAACACCCCCCATATGTTTTTTTACCTTGTTTTCTTCATGCCCAGGCTCGATGAGGGCTGATTTATTATTATTATTTTTTTGGCCTGTCCTGGTGTCACAATAAAAAAAAATAGAAATAAAAGATGAACGATTGACATATATCTGTGGATGGAATAATTTCAAATTGTAATTTTTTTTTAATTGTGACCCCAGGGCTGCCAAAAAAAATAATAATAAAAACAGCCCTCATCGAACCTGAGCACATGGAGCATTATCAATATATTTTTAATGATTGTGAAACCAGAACGGGCAAAAATAAAAAATAAAAAATAAAACAGCCCATATGGAGCATTATCAAAATATTTTTGATTTTTTTTTTAACCATATGAAGACATGCTTGGTATATTTTACATATGCATATACATATCACTAAATAAATCCTATCCTAATTTCTTTTTATTTTTTTCCTTTCAGACCAGAGTTGTAGCGGTAGCAGCTAAGATTAGCGTTAACATTTGTGAATTTCCACCCTAATAAAGATGGAATGGGTGTTATGTGCCTCTCGTTATACACTTAAGAATGACAATGACTGTAGTTTTTGTATTTAGAAAAATGAAAATGAAACATAACGTTGTCCTGAAATAAAAACAAAATCCCATATGAAGTAGCGTGTGGAAATTCACCCCAATGCGGTATTTAGACACACCATCGTGTGTACATAAACATGACGTACAGCAGTTCTGAAATCAGTGCAGCAAGACCAAATGTGCAGCTAACGAATGCAGCTTCTTTCGAGTATGTGTGGTTGCTATATATACTAGTGATGTTCCAGGATAACTGATAATTACACATAGAAATTACGGAGCTATTTCTATGTCAAACATCGTTATAGAAGTTTGTGTCGATTAACTTTGTTTTATCCGTTTAAAGAAACAACTACTTTGTTGTCTCGTAGAATTCTCATTTCAGTTTGTCGGTATTGATTAAAAATTGTTGGAAGTTGAATTGTTTACAAAAGAGTTATTGCTGTTAAAATTGATTCCGGAAGGCCTAGAAAAAATTGCCTCTTGAGGTCATATGTTGACCTGTGATTATATGTATTAGGTAATATATATACTAGCTAAATATTGGAGTGAAATAGTGTGATCATATCAATAATTTCTAAGTCAGAAACCGAGGAAAATAAAGATTGGTTCCTATAACTTTTGAACAGTGTGGGAACTATTGCTCATTTCATAAATATCGCTGATAAATCTCTGACCGAAAAACGGAGGTTTCCGATCTAATTTGATTCACTGGAAATCCAAAAGGTTCAAAAAAAAAAAAATCCACTTCAGTCGATGAATTAATATATTTGATTTGTCATTAGTCACGAGTTGACTTTCAGAATCGCGCTATAAAGTGACTTCTGTAATTTCCAAAGTCAACCATTTTTTGTTTGTTTGAATAAATGCTTGTTGATTTTGCCTCCCATTCTTGTTGCATCTCGAATTTGTTGAAAATAATTATGTCTCTCAGTAAAGTCCGGAGCTCTGGCTCTTTGGCCAGCGGCGATGACATCGTCAAAAGTGGGTATCTCAAGAAACTCAAGGTAAGAAAATTATTAATATATCTTTTGACTTTGTTATAATAGCCTGCTGACTTGTAAAAGGTTTAATTTATTTATTTTAAGTTGACTTAAACCTCTTGTTAAACACAGGATCTTATATATATAGAGTTCTGAATCTTTAAGTTGACTTAAACCTCTTGTTAAACACAGGATATTTTATATATATATATATATAGAGTTCTGAATCTTTAAGTTGACTTAAACCTCTTGTTAAACACAGGATCTTATTTATGTAGAATTTTTATTTATTTATTTATTTGCATAATTTGAAATTTCTTTGTAAATTTTGGAATAGGATATTTTTTCATACAAATTTTTATTACATATATATTTTTAATCAGTATAGCCATATGCAATGTATTTATACAATTTCAGACCTTTTAAAGATGTGTAAACCCCCGAATATAAATAACCCCATTAATTACTAGGTTATTTTGTCTTGTAAATACTAATAACCCCGAAACACCCTGGGGTTATCCTTCTTTACCAGATCCGCAATTTCTTTACTATTTAATTTGTGTCCTTGGCCCACTGAGCAGAAATTTGCATTAATGAGTTATTCCTATTAACTATTAGCCTTTACATTAATTAATTCCAGTATCCATTTGGGCACCATGCTTAGTATTATTATTGATGGAGGTTCTTTTGTAAATTATTAGCTTCAGAATTGCAGTATTTTGTTTTCTGGCCATAATGTACTATATTTCATCAAGTTGTGGACGGTGCTTGTAGAACGCGTAGGAAATCTTTATTTTAAATTTGTGGATTCACAATTCTTATAGAAGAGTGTAGTAGTTAATTATTGTAATGCGACTGAAATGCTTTCATCTTGTTAATATATTTGGTTTGTAATGTAGACGGGGTAGCACACCACATCACTTGCGTTTTTTTTTTTTTTTTTTACGTTGGGTAGCACTGGTTGTGAAAATTGAATAAAAGAGAGTATTTAGTATCACATATGTTATAAAGGGACAGCAGAATATGAAATTTAAAATGTTCAGCAATTAATTTTGTTCATATCTTTAGTTAATGTACTTTTCTTTGTGTATTTACTTCGAAGTAAGTAGTAGTTTGATATATATTTGCAACATTCTTGTCATCTTTGTCACAATAACCGGACAGATATTTGTTTCCATCGTTGCAATTATAAATCACACAAATACGATAATTGTTTAACATAAATATTATCCAGGATAGTAGTCACCGTGGCTCAAGCGGTAGCGTCCGTGACTCTGAGGCGTCAGGTCGAGGGTTCGCGGCCCGTCACGGTCTGAGGTTAGCATGGGCATGCACTCAGGGTAAGGATTACTCCTGCCAAAACAAGTCCTTAGCAAGAAGGCAACTGTTCTAGCCCTTGATAGAAAAGGGAATCCGTGACGTAAAACCGGAACAACATGAGTTTTATCCAAGATCTTGGCTGACAAAATCGTTAAGATCCCATTGTCTGACTATCCCATTCTAATGTATCACTGAAAAATCCGAATGATACCTCAGATTTAAAGAGAAAAGCAGTAGATTATTTGGTCATTTTTAGCCTAGATGAGGCTTCTTGTTATTAGTAGCACTACAATTGTCGTTAGACCGATTTTTACCTTCATAGACCCATGCCTTTTCTTAATTACTAATGTACCATCTTGTCCTGGTATTTTATGATAATAATAATAATAATAATAATAATAGTGGTATTTAGTATTACTGATATTTAAACTCAGTTACTCTCGAATTTCGGTTTAGCAGTGGCTTGGAATCTCTTTGATTCTTCACGTAAAATACTGAGCTTTCATTTTTCAAGTCTAATTGGACCTCGGATTTTCAAGCCTACTGGAATATTAAAGGCTCTAGTGGAATAATACGTATACCATTTAGCGAAAAAGCATAAGTGCTATCCTTTCACATTGAAGTAAGCTTAAATATTATTGTTTATATTTTCGGTTACGAATTGTTGAGCTCATAGATGGTAGACCGCATTATTACGTTCGCTCTCATTTTTTTTTTGCGACCTTTATTGCGTTATATTTTATATTTTTCGAGACACCATTACAGGAAACGTACTTTAGTTTATTGCGTATAGCGAATTACGTTGTAACATGTCACTGGAATCTTTTTATTGAATTTATGTGAGCATAGGAGGCAGAATTCAGGAAAATCTCACAAAACAAGTTACATCACAGACACTTCCTAACCTGATTTCTTTCTTTTCCTGCCGAAAATTGGGATTTTTTTTTTTTTTTTACTTTTCCCACGTTCACCGGTAGGCTAAGGATGCTGTAAAAATTAAAATTGTCTGCTTCTCTTCTCTACTCTATGGATATATATATATATATATATATATATATATATATATATATATATATATATATATATAGTAGATAGATAGATAGATAGATAGATAGATAGATAAGTAAATGAAAGGTATTCACACTTGCAACAGCGTTTTCGTATTTTGCCGGAGCGGACGGACACCAAAATTAGTATTGAACGTAGTCTATTCGTTTTGCCTTTTCATTTGATACTCTTCTGGTCTATCTATTCAACCTTCCTATTTCTCTTGTTACACACACACACACACACACACACACACACACACACACACACACACACACACACACACACACACACTATATATATATATATATATATATATATATATATATATATATATATATATATATATATATATATACATTATATATATATATATATATATATATATATATATATATATATATATATATATATATATATATATATATATATATATATATATATATATATATATATATATATATATATATATATATATATATATTTTTTTTTTAGGTTCAGTTATTACCAGGGTAATAATTGCTACTTCATCTATGGGTGATTGTTATTATTATTTTATATTTATATTGCGGAAAGTATTACTTATGGGGATAGTTTATTTACTCGCTGAATTGTTGTAATTATAACAGTTGTAATTACCAGTCGTTACGGAAAGTAAACCCACTTGTATGCGATACGGTAGTTTCTATTGTATTGAATTTAAGTCCTATAGTTATATCGTGTTAATAGATATTTATTTTTAAAGGGGGGTTTACACGGTTAAACGGTTCGTCGAACGCGGTTCGACAGACAAATGTTTGAAGTGATGTTCGAACGTGTGAATGGGGTATTTGGTTGTCGAACACGAACGTGTTCGACAACCAAATACCCCGTTCACACATTCGAACATCACTTCAAACACTTGTCTGTCGAACCGCGTTCGACGAACCGTTTGACACGTAAACCACCCTTAAGTCCTTTAGTTATATCGTGTTAATATATATTTATTTTTAAAAATCTGTTTCCAGTGACAAGGAAGATCCGGCATTTTAATGTTTAGCAAAGTTTATGCTAGAGTTCAGTAGAGGCCTAAATCTGGAGTTATTAAACTTGCAGTATACTATGGCCCGATTTCTTAAACAGTGAAAACCTAGGATATCATATTGTTAGTTAGCTAGACACACAAATGGATTTCATAAACGCATTTGACGCCGTTCTGTGTATGGCTAGGATCCCGTGCGGGATCCTAGCCATACACAGAACCGCGTCAGATGCGTTTATGAAATCTATTTGTGTCTAGCTAACTAACAATATAGTATCCTAGGTTTACACTTTCAGAAATCGGGCCTATGTCTTATGTAAAACATTTTTAGAATGCGTCATTTAAGTTTAGATAACTGAGGTAAGTCAAACTTCCTTATTGTGCCTTACTTCTAGACCCCTTTATCTGTACGCCAAATGAAATTCAGTGTAGGTTTTGCGACAGTTTTCCAAATTTTCCGTAATGCAAATTTAACAATGAATATATTTTCAGAGTTGCCTGGAGTTTGGGCCATTACAACATACCTTGATATGCTAGAATCTTATGTAATAATAATAATAATAATAATAATAATAATAATAATAATAATAAGGATCAGGAAAATATATGTTACCCAGAGCATTAAATATCCCCTTAATTGGTTAGGTTAGGTTATATTCTAATCTAACCTACCTATCGTAACAACTTTCGGGTTTATATAGTATTCTCGGGGTCGTTAATCTTTACATGATCCAATAATAATAATAATAATAATAATAATAATATAATAATAATAAAAGATCGGATCGTATTAAGTTTGTGTACATTAAGAATCCAAAAACTTTTTATCCATCTGGAATAAGAGTGAAATTAAATTTTTTTTAAAAGGTGTAATTTATATTTCTTATAGGTCCATATATCGTATAGGAAATATATATATATATTTTTTTTCAGTGTTAGATACCCCGTTACAACGCCTCTATTGCATCACAGTATTACTACCTACAGAAGCTACAGTTTTTTTCTTTTTCTTATTCATTTTCTGAATAGCTTCTCGTTATTACTCTAGAGAAAAGTTAATATCTGTTAGTAGAAATCTTTGAAGTAGTAATATTTTGTAGAGACACTACGTTTAAATATTTTTTCAAAGTGAATTTTTGTTAGTAAAAACTCCAGAAGTAATCAAATCTTACAGAGAAAATCGCTTTTAATTTACTTTAAAAATCTGAATATTTGTATGCAAAAACCTTGGACGTAAGTAAGTCTTTTAGATAAAATAAGTTTTATTTTTTAAGCGAATGTCTGGAAGTAATCAAATCTTGTAGAGAAAATCGCATTTATCTTTACCCTTATATCGATTCAACATGCTAGCCTAACCTCATGGTTTGATCGCATAGTGGCCTGTTGTGGCAATGTGTATAGCCCAATTCAGCCATAAGCCTGCCATTTCTTCTTTTAAGCAGACAACTTCGTTTTTATTTTATTGCTTATCATTACGAATCAGACACATTAGAATATAAACTATTCGTATTAGACATTGCATAATGTTTAATCCCAGTACGGTTTCAATTAAAGTCTGCATATTTAAGTTTGTAAATCGAATTTGGACCAATTCCTTGAAGGACATAGCTTGGGCCTATATGATGTTTTGTTTTATCAGATCTGGAAGTATATTAAAATGGTGTATTTTCAGGAATGGCTCAGTAATTTGCATGGGAGTACGTGGATGCTATAGAATATACTTAATTTTATGAATAAGTAAAATAATCATGTATTTTCTGTGTGAATATTAGGTACCGAAGTATGGGATATTTGGCGACCCTTCCAAGAATTTATCTATAAAAGTCTAATATTTTTCCTAATGAATAGCGCACTTTTACTCTTCAAAAAATACTCGGGAAACATCCTCTTTTTGAATACATTAATGATTTTCACTCTTGCTGTATTACTGTACTTTATCGTTTCATCTTTTTAAAATAGTATTTTATTCTCTCTCTCTCTCTCTCTCTCTCTCTCTCTCTCTCTCTCTCTCTCTCTCTCTCTCTCTCTCTCTCTCTCTCTCTCTCTCTCTCTCTCTCTCTCTCTCTCTCTCTCTCTGCCAAGTAGACCTACAGTGGGTGGGAAAAGGAAGGCATTATTATTCATGCTATACAGTTAGCCTAATGCATTTCAGCCAAAGCATTACTACCAGATACCATTATGAAAATGCTGGAAAGGCATATTTAAAATGGCTACAGCTTTCATGGATAATCTATTTAATTTTGTAATATTCTATGTTTTACCTTATACTATAGAATGATTTTGTATTTTTATATATACAACTCTGTTTTCAAGAACACAAATTTGTGTAATTAAACATTTCGTTTGAATTAGCTTTATATATAGCCTAGGCGATTTTTTGTTGCTAAAATAACGCCGTATAAATCTAAGTACTCTCTCTCTCTCTCTCTCTCTCTCCTCTCCTCTCTCTCTCTCTCTCTCTCTCTCTCTCTCTCTCTCTGCATCCACCCTCGTTGCGTTTTGCTTGCTTGCAGTCTATCTTTGTTTTTGTGTGCTGTTGTCTAATTCGCACACAAATTTTTGCAGGAGACTGCCATCCGGCAAAAGGCCGAGGGAATGGCCCAGGAAGCCTTGAGGATGTTTGACGATATTAGGGTAAGTGTCAATGCCAACCCTCCTTCCTGCACCTCATATTTAGATAGAATTTTGTAGTGATGGAGATATTTCGCTTCGAGACAAATTTTGTTTATAATTTTTGCTCCCTGAGCTTGTATGAGAGCCAATTAAATTACCATTTACAGTAGTTTGAATTGAAATTGTCAAGTATTGAGAGAGAGAGAGAGAGAGAGAGAGAGAGAGAGAGAGAGAGAGAGAGAGAGAGAGAGAGAGAGAGAATACGCCATATAATATTTATGTAAAGAAATGCGTAGTCATGTGACGTAGTAATTTATCCAGATACGTCATAATGGTTTGGGAAATATGTACATAGCCTAATTTTTTTTGTCCCCCCCTTAGTCCCCAGTTGGGGATGGACATAGATGGATCGAAGCTGGAAATAAAGGCTGGATGCCTCTTCTGTCGCCCCTCCCTGGGCTTGAACGCGAGTCCGTTGGCATTTTACCGCTGCGTTACGGCAGTCCCTGTGTGCATTTATGTATGTGCTTGGTTTAAATTATGTACGTATTTTGAATGTGTTTAAGCTGCTGCTGATTTGAGCTCTCATGTGTACTAGAATACTATTACTTGATTTAATAGCATATATATATATATATATATATATATATATATATATATATATATATATATATATATATATATATATATGTGTGTGTGTGTGTGTGTGTGTGGGGGGGGGAAACACATTTACATAGGTATAATCTGATGCGTATGTAGATTATATTTGCGTACTAATATTTGCATGTCTCGTTAGACTCCACTTTTGTTGTAGTATGTAACGGCTAGTACTACTCTATGCTTATACAACTACCCTCCCCAAATGCCAGTTCCTATATAGCCTACTGTATATGGAATAATAATGCTAGTTTGTTGTTTTTTTCATAATGAGGTTGAAGGAAAGGGAGTGGACAGATGGAATATAGATTGGTGATAGAAATAGCAAATCTTGGGGACTAAAACAGATTAGTAATGTCAGCCTTCGCTTATGGCAGGCCTTTGCACTTAGCAAATAAACATTTAGATATGTGAATACTGAGAGTAAAAGTGCCCCTTGTCTCTAATTTCTGGTGAAAAGAAAATTTGTATAATGTTTGAGTTCTAAAGTTAATAAAATGTAAAAAATAGAGTATGGTACCCACAGATGGGAAGTCTAACTGATGCATAAGTAGGTGTTGATACATAGCTCAAAAAGTTTGTATGGATTAATGTATTTTTATATGGACAGTCCTATGTGTGTGTGGTGAGAGAGAGAGAGAGAGAGAGAGAGGATGCAAGTTTGTTGGCGTCACCTTTGCAGCATACCCTGACCCAATTGGCATCACCATCAGCCTTCCTCCCTCACTGGTATCACCACCATTGTTCCCTTCCTGCATCACCACCATCACTACTAATCGAGCATGATGAGACTTCAAGGGTTCAGGCGAGAAATTGTCCGTCATGGTTCATTATTTTCCTTTATGACTAAGGTTGCACCGATTAAATAAAGGATTGTCCTTGCTCAAATATCTGTAGTGTCCTAACATTTCAGGTTGTGATATATAGTGACTGGAAAAAAGTAACAAAGTAATTTAACGGAAAAAAGTAAAAATTTTGGCTTGGAAAAAATGTCATAGCAAACAGTCATATAAATACGATAAACGGAAAATGAATAATATTAATTATCTATCTATCTATCTGTCTTTCTGTCTATCTATATATATGGCTCCATTCCGCCTTGTAAGGGGGGTGGCCCAGCCAAGAAACACGCATTCACCACGATCCATAGCATACCTCAACCACTCCTTTTAGCTCCTTGTGGATAAATGGTTGCCACATATTCTACAGTGAGGCCCAACAGCCGCAGCTGGTTTCGCCCCACTGCTTCATCACATGGCAACTCCTCAAACCCCCGTCCATCACAGATCACGGAGTTAGCAGGTGTGAGAAATCCCTTTGACCCGCGTCACTTATACACAATCCTCTACTCATTTCTGTCTAATAATGGTAGTATACAATATTAACACGTAATAATTGAAAATACATGACCTTTACATACTGAAAACTTGAATTCCGTATGAGAGCACGACACGAAATATTAGGTCAAGTTAGGTTACACTGTTGATTGTGTTGTGATTATTTTCTATGACACTCTTTGTTGGTTCATGATATCAATCCTTTACACTATCATTACCAATGTTTACCAAAAACATCTGCAACTCCAGACAATGGCTTGAATAATACTGTTAAAATATGCAAAGTTATTTTTTTATTTTTATTTTTAATGGTACTAACGCCTTAGATAGGCCTTTGCTGATAGTAGCTCTATTTAAAAAAAAATATTTTTATATAGCTCGGTAGTAGACCTCACGATATTGAAAGTGACGAGCCTGACAAATACGGGTTCGATCCCTTTGCGAGGCGTTAGGCATCACATCAGCCTTAATCCTTCAGCTCCTGTATGCATTCTCCGCCATTTAGGGGGAGCCTATTCGTGACGCAAAGCGACGAAGAAAAAGAAAATCGTGAAGGAAGATTCTTTTAACAGAGATCTACACCTGTTATCATGTCTCAGGGAAATATGACATTTTCTTTGCATGAATTGTTAAATGTAACAAAGAAAATTATCAGTAAATGTATTACTAGACAATTATATAACTGCTGCATTTCATCTGGGCGTATTGGCGCGCCATTTGGGCGAAATGTGTCAACTGGGAGCCACAATAAACTTATTTAGGGATTTTGAAACATTCATTTGGGTGCAAAATATTCATTCAGTTATGGCATCCCAATGAACGTCAATTTGGCGCCGTGTAAAAAAAAATCATACAGTTGATTTGGACGAAAATGGAATCATAATTCTCTTAACACTATAGCCTAACCTAACCTAACCTTACCTAACTCTATAGATGATATTTCGCGGTAGTCATAATATGTTAAACTCTGAGAAATGTCACATTGGCACCCATTGGATATAAATGCTAACTGATTTTTATCCCCTTATGAAACGGAGCGTCCATACCACGTGTTGGAGAATATGAAAGTACTTTGGCATTAACCAAAAAGTATAAATTTTTTAATTATTCTCTTAAATCCGCGACTGTGAGGCGTCAGGTCGAGGGTTCGCGCCCCGTCACGGTCTGAGGTTAGCAAGGGCATGCACACAGGGTAAGGCTTACATCTGCCAAAACAAGTTCTTCGCAAGAAGGCAACCGTCCTAGCCCTTGGTAGAAATGGGAGTCCGTGACGTAAAACCGGAATAATAGATCTTTTAATTATTCTCTATCATTGTTAGTTATTGAGAGGTTGTTTATTATTGTAATCATTGTCATGCCTCATTCGTATGTAACTGCAGCATTGCCCATACCCATATGGAGTCGCTGTTTCTCAGTGACCTCTAAGAGACTAGTTTTGATTTAGGCAAAAAGTTTTACGGCCAAATGCCCCAGCTGACACCAACCCTCTGCAGTGCTCTGATATGGAGATTAGCACTGAGTCGCACTGACTTTCTCTCCCAGTGGCTGGATTGAAGTAATTTTCATCATTGTTTCAGTATTTGAGATTGTTGCATTGCTCCGTTAGAGGTACTCAGCCTATATAGGGAACCAGAATAACGACTGCCATCTGCTAGCTCCTGCCAACTCGGCAGATTATATGAGTAATTGGGACCGGGGTTCGAGAATGAGGAAAACAAAATACACAATGAAGCTGAATGGAACTCCTTTTGTTAGTAATAGTAATAATGGTAATAATAATAATGATAATAATAATTATTGTTATATATTATTATTATTATTATTATTATTATTATTATTATTATTGCAATGATAATTATACCCTTTTATAATGATAATACTAATAATAATGATAATAATTATAATAATGCTAATAATAATAATAATAGTTGCAATGAAAAATATGCAGTTTTACAATAATAATGATAGCAATGATAATTATACATTTTTACTAACAACAACAACAGTTGCAATGAAAGTTATGCCCTGTTATGATAATAATAATAATAATAATAATAATAATAATAATAATAATAATAATAATCATACCCTGTACCGTGGTGACTAACCTTCGTCCTGTACAATAGAAGTCTAAAGATTATTGCCTTTGTGTACTAAGCTATGGACTTTGCGATACTGTAACTGGTCATTTTTGGACTTTCATGGGACTGGCCAGAATAGCTCGAGGTAAAGTCTTCTTTCGGTTACGGTTCTTTTTCCTATACCTATACCTAGAGAATACACACTTTGGCTTTTTATTTAGTATTATATTAATATTATTATTATTAGCATCATTATTATTATTAGTATTATTATTTAAGATATTTCACATATATTCATCATTACATGTCTCATTTCTACAGAAAAATAAAATAAATGTAAAGCTTTGATTTTGTGTCTATCTTAAATTGTTTAATTTTGAGGGAAGTTTAAAGGAGTCACCGTGGCTCAAGCGGTAGCGTCCGCGACTCTGAGGCGTCAGGTCGAAGGTTCGCGCCCCGTCACAGTCTGAGGTTAGCAAGGGCATGCACTCAGGGTAAGGATTACATCTGCCAATGCAAATTCTTCGCAAGACGGCAACCATCCTAGCCCTTGGTATAAAAGGGAATCCGTGACGTAAAACCGGAACAAACACAAAACATTATTATTATTATTATTATTATTATTATTATTATTATTATTATTATTATTATTATTATTATTATTACACCTCCACTTCCTCCTCGTGGCTTGTGTACTTCAGTGCCAAAAGATATGTTGAAAATAACTAAGAAGGTCTGTCAGCAGTATCATCAAAACCTTGAATTTTTTTTTTCTTTTTTACACTATTGTTTTGCAAGCAGATTTTTTATTCAATTATGAATTTTAAGATATGTAAGATGCTTTTAGTGGTATATTCTGAGATTTTTTTTAAAGTCAATTATAGTTTCTTATGTATGGAATAAAATTTAGTAGCATTTATTATAATCATATTACAGTGTGTGTGTGCGTGCGTGCATTTGTGCATGCATGTATATGTGTACATTAACCAGTACCTAAGAAGTGTTCCTAATTTTCAAACACTCGCATGCTTGGACATATAGTATTCTCTCTGACGTTATCCAAGGCTTATAACTCCTGCTTTTTTCTTCCATATAAAAAGAAATATTAGGGTAGGCTTTTGAGGTTCGTAGGCTGAATTATTCCTCAATATTTTTATTTTTGAGAAAATTTTTAATTTTTAAGTTTCATATATATATATATATATATATATATATATATATATATATATATATATATATATATATATATATATATATATATATATATATATATATATATATAGGGATTATTTCACTTTAATGTTACCACAATTTAACCGGATTTGACTGGCAGTTATTCGCTTATTCATATATGTAAACTTGTGACAGCTGATGAAAATTAATAATAATAATAATCTTAAAGGTCGAGCTCTTTTGGGGAATTTTTTTTTCTTTTTTTCCAACGATTCTGAATGGTTGAACCGTATTGAAAACATCCGTAAAGCGGAATTTTCTGTACAGTATATACTTTCTGTAGCACTTGTATGGATGGATAATATATTGTTTTTAAACCTCTGAAATAGAGGGAAGTTATTTTAATTATTTGTGAGGTGAAAAAGCAGAAAATTAGCCATTTATTAAAGTAAAATTTTGCTTTACTGATACAATAGAAATACTAAAATTTTAGTGGCTACGCTCTGCATGTAAGGCCACTTGGTGCCACTTATGATTGTGACGCCATGACGGGCCAAAAAAAAATAAAAAATAAAACAGCCCTCATCGGGCCTGGGCACGAAGAATACATAAAGAGAAACATGTAATGACTTGTCAGATGTGAAGGGATAATAAAAGATGTGTAATGAACATCCAAGAATATTCAGTGTAGCTGTAGGCATAGAAAAAGAATTGGTGCCACTCCCAAGAATGATAGAGAGGCATGGTGCCAAAAAGGGCATTCGGCTGTTTTACTTTATAATAAACTATTCCACAAGCCTCCAAGAGTCTAGTGAAAAACATCGACCACGTATAAATGTGGGAAAAGTCACTGCTACAGAAAAGAATAATCTTGTAAAGTTGGGTAGTTTCAAGAACATGAAATAATCACTTAAATTATTAGTTTTAAGTTAGGTTAGGATAGTCCCTAACCCAACATAACAAGTTATACGATTAACATATGTAAATTTCTGTGGGTTTTTTCATCTTTATGATAAGCTAATATGAAGGAGGGAGGGGGGTAAGAATACTTCCGTGTTCCCCTGCGTGTCGTAAAAGTTGACTAAATGGGGCGGAGCGAGGGGACTGGGAATCCCCTCCTCTGTATTTTCTCTTCCCAAAGAGTCAGGGTATTTTCTCTGATTCAGCCTTTTAAGGGGGGATATGGCTTTGGTATACGGACTTTGCTGAAGCAGTTTTAGGAATAAGACGCAATCAGGCTTTCAGAAAATCCGTACATTAAAGACTTAAGTATTTTTTCAGCCCCAACTTTAAACTAGCCTTTGAAGAAAGTTACGTCATAGATGGTATTGGAATGCGAGCGTAAGTTTAGTATTAGGTATGAGGTATGAGGTATGTGTTTACCGAATGGGTCTGTAGTATCGGTGCGGGAATGGTGTTTATCCGTATATGGCTTTCCAAAACCATTAGGGGGCCTAGTATTCTGTAGCCTTTATTTGTAGATATGGCCAGGGCCCCCATATAATTCTCGAAGAATTAGGAGAGTTATTATACTGACCTTCATATGACTTTTCAACACTGCTGAGATGTACTCGATGTTTTTATTGAGTTAGGGTAAGATTTCTTAAACAGTGTAAACCTAGGATACCGTATTGTTAGTTAGCTAGACACAAATGGATTTCATAAACGCATCTGATGCGGTTCTGTGTATGGCTAGGATCCCTTACGGGATACATATTCTTAGTTAGCTAGACACACAAATGGATTTCATAAACGCATCTGACGCGGTTCTGTGTATGGCTAGGATCCCATGGGGACCCTAGCCATACACAGAACCGCGTCAGATGCTTTAATGAAATCCATTTGTGTATGTCTAGAGCGGCTTTGTGGCAGATGCGTTTATGAAATCCATTTGTGTGCGTCTAGCTAACTAACAATATGTATCCCGTACGGGATCCTAGCCATACACAGAACCGCATCAGATGCGTTTATGAAATCCATTTGTGTGTCTAACTAACAATATGTAATCCTAGCTTTACACTGTTTAAGAAATCGGATCTTTTTAATATGAGTAACCCTCATAACCCCATGTTAAGTTAAATAACCGCGTACATTGTTTGGTTAGGTGAGGTGACTTACCATCTAAATATGAAAAATTCTAGAGCATATGGGGTTACTTTTCTTTACAAGACTCGATAAGTCTTTAATAGGAGATTCTCGACTTGTAGGCGCGTTCTACCTGATGTTAAGACTGCAGAGATGAATAATCCTTGATTAATAACAATAATAATAATAATAGTAATAATAATGTTAAAAATAATAATAGTAATAATAATAATAATAATAATAATAATAATAATAGTAGTAGTAGTAGTAATGATAATATTGATGAATATTGGTGAAACTTATAAAACTGTTTATATGAATGAAGCTCTATATGGAATAACTTATGAAGAATTCATTGCATCTTTTAAGTGCTGTATCAGTGTGTGATGGAAGGAGCTGATTTGCGGATTCTAGCTGGATATTTCATTTCTATAGACCCATTTGTTCCCCAGATATCAATGTTCATATTTATTTTTTATTTATATATTTATTTATTTTTGCTTTTATAAGGTACTGCCAGTGATTTGTACTCGAGACTATATTACCTAGTTGGCACATTCACATGTATGCTGTTTACACATATAAATGTTTTTTTTTTTTTGTTTTTTTTTTCCGTAATTAGGTGTGGCACTTTGTAAGGATCAGATATTCTTCTGTTTAATAAAAGAATGTCTCGTGACGTGAGTTTTTGAACCATATTCAAAGCTCTGTCAGAATTCCTCCCTAGCCTTGAGAGAATATTCTGTAAAACATTGTAGTAAACTAGCTAATTAGTGCTTTTGATCTCAGTGTTCGCAGTTTTTTGCAGTCTTTGGCCCGATTTCTTCTGTAGTTTAAACCTAGGATACCATATTGTTAGTAAGCTAGACACACACAAATGGATTTCATAAACGCATCTGACGCGGTTCTGTGTATGGCTAGGGCCCGATTTCTTAAACAGTGTAAACCTAGGATACCATATTGTTAGTTAGCTAGACACACACAAATGGATTTCATAAACGCATCTTACGCGGTTCTGTGTATGGCTAGGACCCCTTGCGGGATCCTAGCCATACACAGAACTGCATCAGATGCGTTTATGAAATCCATTTGTGTGTCTAGCTAACTAACAATATGGTATCCTAGGTTTACACTGTTTAAAAAATCGGGCCTTTATTTATTGTGCCTTAATTCTTTTAAGTATATTTGATGATTATCTGAGAATGTGTAAAGGGTGTCTGTTAATATTGAAATGGTAGGTAGGAAATAATAATAATAATAATAATAATAATAATAATAATAATAATAATAATAATAATAATGATTAAAAGTCCGTATATGACCTTAATGCTAAAAATATATTCAGTGAATAATAATGATAGAAAAAATGGGACATTTGAAGGTCTTGCACCTGCACTTGCACTGCGCAGCGGTAGACTTCCAAGTATGTCAATGTCGCTCATTTATAGATGAAAGAAAAATAATAATCTCTTCAGACTTACCCTATGTGAATAGAGGAGAGTAAAATACCTTTGTAGGTTCTAAAAGAAGATTGTATTTAGTTATGAAATTTAATGATTTTTATACTTATTTATTCAGTTGGTATTGTAGCTGATGTATTTGTAGACTGCTCCATTTAGGTCAGTCTCACACTTCCCTAATGAAAGATTTTTTTTTTTTTTTTTTGGTAAGACTTTACTTAATTATCATATAGTTAAATTCTCGATTTCTTAAACAGTGTAAACCAAGGATCCTGGCCATACACAGAACCGCATCAGATGTGTTTATGAAATCCATTTGTGTGTCTAGCTAACTAACAATATGGTATCCTAGGTTTACACTGTTTAAGAAATCGGGCTCTAGCCATACACAGAACCGCGTCAGATGCGTTTATGAAATCCATTTGTGTGTCTAGCTAACTAACAATATGGTATCCTAGGTTTACACTGTTTAAGAAATCAGGCCAAAGACGCGTGGGTTTGAATTTATGATTGGAACTCATTTGGTCAAATTGTCTTTAGCTAAAGTTTCCAAAAAGATCCTCAACTAAGTGGAATAGAGGCAGTTTTTATCCTTTTTGTATGACTGATAAAATATGTTTTTGCAGCCACAGCATTTTCACCCCCAAACCAAAATTACGCGAGTGTAGTTAAAGAACCTGCTGAAGTCGAAACCCTTTATCCTATCATGGCCATCCTCATGTCTACTCTTAATTATATAATTACGAAACATTGGGTGCATTGAAAGGAGTGATGAAGAATAGAGGGTTGGAAATGAATGTTAAGAAAGTTTTGTATGAGAAAGTGTTTGTGCCAACTGTGATGTATGGATCAGAGTGATGGGGTATGAAAGTAAGTGAGAGACGGAAACTAAATGTGTTTGAGATGAAATGCCTGAGGAGTATGATTGGTGTATCTCAATTGAATAGGGTTAGGAATGAAGTGGTGAGAGCAAGAACGGGTGTGAGGAGAGAAATTGCAGCCAGAGTAGATATGAATGTTCTGAGATGGTTTGGCCATGTGGAAAGGATGGATGATGAAAGGCTGCTGAAAAAGGTGATGAATGCGAGAGTTGATGGGAGAAATGCTAGAGGGAGGCCTAGGTTTGGATGGATGGATGGAGTAAGGAGAGCCCTGAATGATAGGAGGATGGATGTGAGGGAAGCAAGCGAGCGTGCTAGGAATAGGAATGAGTGGCGAGCGATTGTGACGCGGCTCTGATGGGCATCTGCTGTTACCACGGGGCTGCATCTTACAGAGATAGCCCTGTGGTAGGGGCAGTAGGAGGAGCTGGCAGTTGTGAAGCGACACAGGTTGTGGAAGAGCCGGGAGGATGGGCTGTGGCACTCCAGCAGTGCCATCTGAACGGTCGCTAGCTCCCTCGTCATTGCCCATAGAGCAAAGTAATACCCCTATTTGTTTTCCTTTCTTGATGTCGGCTACCCCCCAATTAAAGGGGGAAACAGCCAAGGTATATGTATGTATGTATTAGAGGAACGGATTGCCAGGTTGTTACACCCCTATCCTGCGTAGTAGCTCCCTACGACAGGCAGGCTCGGCATTGGAGGATGGAACAAATCATTAGAGGAACTGATTGCCGGGTTGTTACACCCGTATCCTGTGTAGTAGCTCCCTACAACAGGCAGACTCGGCATTGGAGGATGGAACAAAACATTAGAGGAACGGATTGCCAGGTTTTTACACCCCTATCCTGTTTAGTAGCTCCCTACGACAGGTAGGCTCTGCATTGGAGGATGGTATATCCCTCCGCAATCCCATAACTTATATGTGTGCTGGAATCGCAGTTCTCTTTGTAAGGAAGTTGGCCGAGTCAGAGCATACACTCTCTCACCTTTGTTTCAAACAGTACTAACACATCCAGTATATATTTCATCCTCAGTTTTACTTGCCCAGTTCCAGGGTTTGTATTGGCGTTTTCCCACCAGCACCCCCTCGTGTGCTGTGACTTCTATGGGAAAAAAATTACAAATGGGGATTCCAAGTCCCCCCTCGCTCCGCCCCATTTAGTTCACATCGATGGTACACTGGGGAACACGGAGTTGTTTTTCTTTTTAACTCCTCAGTCATAGAAAATATAATGCAATGTAAGAGAAAATAATAATAATAATAATAATAATATAGTCACTGTGGCTCAAGCGGTAGCGTCCGCGACTTTGAGGCGTCAGGTCGAGGGTTCGCGCCCCGTCACGGTCTGAGGTTAGCAAGGGCATGCACTCAGGGTAAGGATTACATCTGCCAAAACAAGTCCTTCGCAAGAAGGCAACCGTCCTATCCCTTGGTAGAAAAGGGAGTCCGTGACGTAAAACCGGAACAATAATAATAATAATAATAATAACGTGCCAGCCTCTATATAATTATAAGTCTAGTTATTTGTTTTATGACGCAACCTTTCATATTTTCCTTATCTGTTTTGAAGTAAACAACATCAACACTTCGAGTGTTCTGTTATTGATAAAACTTGAATGTCGCAGAAGTCTCGTACTATTTTTCCAAGTTTCTTGAAAAATACTAATTTTATCAATTTGTTTGTTACATGAGCACACACACGCGCTCACACTCACACAAACCCGCGTACTTACGTACGTATACTTCTGTGTGAGGCGATGTAGGTGTGCTGCACTTTTTAAAATTAAAGGCAATTTTCCTGTTAGTAAAATAGATTGTGGGAATATGTTTCATTGTTCCAAGAGTTGCCCAATAATGTTGCACAACCTTTAGGCATCATGAAGAAACATTCTTTTTACCGTATAGTCTATGGCACTTTCTGTCGTTACCTTTTAGTTCAGATGTTTAGTAAGTAATTAGTTTCCCCGTATTTATTGCATTTAGATAAGGTAAATACGGATGTATATTCCATAAACAACCGAACAGGAAAATATAACTTAGTGACTATAGTTCTAGATTTTAATGTTAGGCCTATTCGGGTTGTTTTGTGATCATTATATTTCAAAGGCCTACAGATTCCTATTTAAGATTTTTTTTTTTAATTTTTGTGTATTGTAAAATATGGCAATTTTCAGATACATATTTCCGTACGTCAGAGAAGATTATGACGTTAGCCGTAATTATTAGTTAAGGAAATTATAAGCAGTGAGTTCCCAATTTAATAAAAAAAAAAAAATATGATTTGGTAGTCAAACGAGTGATGTCTGGCTGTAATGGGTATGAATTAGTCTTTTTTTTTTTAAATGCTAATTACCGATTTATAATATATATATATATATATTATATATATATATATATATATATATATATATATATATATATATATATATATATATATATATATAAAAGTTTCCCCAACCTCACTTTTTTTTTTTTTTTAATGTCAAATGTACAATATTTACAATTGTTAAATGATTACAAAATTACATTGGAAAATTCTTTAGTTAATATATTCTGTATATTACTTGCATAACAAATATTCAAGAACCATTTCAAATAATTAAATTTACCTTTAATTAAACATAAAGTTTCCCATTCAGTCAAGTTCTGTGTACGACTAGTCCATACACAATATAGATAATTACAAATAAGCAGAACTGCAGTGTTCTCATCTCTTCTACTTCTTCTTTTAATATCTAACATTAATAATTTTAGCCAGTTATTATCTTGTACTGAACACATCAAATTAAATTTACTTTTAAACCAATGAAAAATATTTTTTATTCTTATACAAAAATAGAATATATGCATTGTATATTCAGGTTCACCACAAAAGTCACAATTTCCATTATTCTTAATTCCTAACATTTCTAAATGTTTATTTGTGGGTAATTTTTCATGTAAATATTTAAATATAAATTCTCTCTCCCTTAAACCAACCACTGGATGATTAACATTTTTCCATATATTACTCCACTGTAGCAAAGGATAATCTTTCTCTACTAATGGCTGTGACTTAACAAATATAACAGAATATATGTCTTTACTTTTTATATGAGGAAATTTAGCATGTTTACATATTTTTCTTATGTTTTCCACTACACCAAAGTAAAACATGGGACATATATATGATACATCTGGATACTTATTTGTGTTTACTAAATAGCTTAGTCTTATGCTACAATAATAAATATTTAATAGGCTTCCTTCCAAAGTTTCTTTAAGGCTAGTAGCTGTAAGAATTGCAGCAGCTTTATTAAAAACATCTACTATACCAAGACCCCCTTCACTTTTAGGCAAAAGCAAGGTAGCTCTACTTGTGGTTTCGTTTTCGCATCTACTTCAACTCCCAGTCTCTTTCGGGACCAACAATTGTTGGTCCCGAATGAGATTGGGAGTTGAATTAAATGCGAAAACGAAACCACGAGTGATATTGTTGGTCCCGAATTAGATTGGGAGTAGAATTAAATTCGAAAATGAAACCACGAGTGAGGTTGGGGAAACTAATATATATATATATATATATATATATATATATATATATATATATATATATATATATATGGTAGGAAAAGCCCATTAAATAAAACAACGAAAAAATATATATAAAAAGTACTTATTAATTTCACGAAATTAATAAGCACTTTTTATATATATATTTTCGTTGTTTTATTTAATGGTCTTTTCCTACCATTTTTTTATTGTATGTTAACAGTTCAGTGTTCTTTATATATATATATATATATATATATATATATATATATATATATATATATATATATATATATAATTGTACGAGAATTTTTGTTCCTTGAAATCTTCGAACAAAGCGAAAGTCTCTTAAAATTCTCTGGAAGAGAGATTTGTTCTCCAGAGTCATCATGTTTTCTCAACGTTACCAAGGGTGGATTTCAGATCCTAAGGAAATCAATATCTTTTTGACCAACAGAGTTTTATTTGTCTGTATATATATATATATATATATATATATATATATATATATATATATATATATATATATATATACACAAAAGTAAATATACATTCTTCATCTATCTGTCTAGCTATCCGTCCATCTCTCTCTCGGGCTTCAGAAACGGACATGTTACATTGTCAATTAACTATTTAAAAAAAAAATGTATTCAAATGAGAGTGCAGTAAGTGTATCATTGCAAAGGAGTTGTATATTTTGTTGGCCAGCCGACGGTTGACCGCTTCCGGGAAGCCGTGACCCAGGATCGAAACCCGAGAAACGCAGTTCTGTGTATGGTTAGGATCCCGTACGGGATCCTAGCCATACACAGAACCGCGTCAGATGCGTTTATGAAATCCATTTGTGTGTCTAGCTAACTAACCATATGGTATCCTAGGTTTACACTGTTTAAGAAATCGGGCCTAAATCTTAGTCATTAATTTTATATCGTGTTTACGTTTAATACGTCACTATTAATCCCCTTAACGGGGATGGACATAGACAGTGTGGGGTTGGGGCAGTAAGGCTGGATTCCCTTCCTAGCGCCCCACAGTGAGCTCGATCATGGATCTTTCAACTCGCAAGAGGAGTCTTCTCATCACTCGTACTGCGAAGTCATTTAAAGAAAAAAGAAATCCACATCTTTACTTTTCTTCGCATTTGTACCGATTTTTTTTTATGCTTGAAGAACGTCATAACCACTGACGTGTTTTTGCCCTTCACAGATTACCGATTGTGTTTTTTTTTTTCCCTCTCTGCCATTGCTTTTTTATTTCACATTGAAAAAAAACGCATTTATTTTTTTATGATTATTTTGGCCCAGCGCATTGTAGTGTACACTGGATATATATATATATATATATATATATATATATATATATATATATATATATATATATATATATATATATATATGTGTGTGTGTGTGTGTGTTGCAGTTGTCGTATAACTTTATGTTATTATCCTTGTACTTTCGAGTCACATGTGTACATTAGTACACTCTTTGTCTTATATACTTAAAATTAGTTCATGTTACCAGACTTTGTCATTGTGAATGAATCAATATTGACATCAGTCAAAAAGTAGAAACTTAAGGAAATTAGATAAAAATAGATAGTTCCCAACCAGTATATCTTGCTATTTTTGCATCAAAAATAATTTCAACAATTTAATCTTTATTGTTGAATTTTTTTTTTTTGCTTCTATTTGAAGAATTCCTAAACTTATGTATGTTGTAGTTATTATAGGCCTAATCCTTATTAATTGTCGTTTATTCTTCATTTGTGATTTTTTTTAATTCCTGTCATTTTAAATCTTTATTTTTTTTTATTAATAGGCATTTCCTTATATTCTTCTCTTGAGGTTATTTAAATTATTATATTTATTTTACTCTCTTGGTTGTGAATATTTAGTTTTATGATTTTAAATCATTTGAAGATTCCGATCATTGGGTTTAGTTAAATTATCTTAATTTTTACTTCACACACACACACACACACACACACACACACACACGCACGCACGCACGCACGCACGCACGCGCGCGCGCACACACACACACACACACACACACACACACACACACACACACACACACACACACACACACACACACACTTGTATATATATGTATGAGAGATAGTCTGCCCTTGCTTTTCACTGGTGAATTGCATTGAAATTTACACCATGGAGAAAATATATATCGCAGTTCAATGGGCCTATTTTGTGAATAACAAAGCCTCATTCTTCATCATCACTGAAGCTTTTTTATGTTCTGCCATTTATTTATGTATGTATGTTATATAGACTTGTTTTACGTAAAGATTTTGCCACATCTCTTAAGCAGGATTCGAATTACTACTCATTGTGCAATCATTCATTGCGTATGAGGTGCTACATACCATTATTAATTGTCTTAAAGAAGCAGAACTCCTTTCTGCTACCCTCTCTAGTTTTTCAAATATATATTTGCAAGAACTGTTGGATATTTTAATTTTATACGTAGATATGTGTATATAATATCATCTTATTTATATACTTATATATTTATTTACTTTTGTCTGTTTTAATCGAAGCCCAAGCTCGTAAAATATTTTTATTCACCTTTGACTTCACACATTTAATGGAGTACTCGTTGAACCTGCTGATGCGATAGGGGCTAACTACTTGAGTTGTCACTACCCTCTTATTTAATCCCAAATGGGTTTGGCCAAGAAAAACCGTAAGATCGTGTATATATATATATATATATATATATATATATATATATATATATATATATATATATATATATATATATATATATATATATGGCTTGAGAATTCGCTTGCAAGATCCTTTACGCTAATGTTTAAAGGATAGTATTTCAGAAGAGTTTTGTAATAATAATAATAATAATAATAATAATAATAATATTTTTTTAATCACATGAATCTCGGAAGTCAAGAGAGAATCATATTGAAATGCCGTGAGGTTGTCACACGTCTATAAGGTTGCTCAAGTTCTCCGTGGTTAGGGATGAACAAACGCCACTGTTGTCCCAAGTGTAGAAAGCCAGCAGTACCATCGACGAACACTAAACCCCGAGTGTTGTCAACAGCCACTGGTTTCATTCTCAAAGGTGTCACAATGACGTATTAATTTAGCCTGGAAGATAATCTTACAGTTCCTCTGCTCTACATATCCCCGAGGAGGATACCAGTTCCAACTATAGACAAGTTTGTCTGTAATTATGGAAATAATGATCCGAGTGGGAGGGAGGATGTCAAACGCAGAGGAGCTTTGCGTATTCCCCTACGATTATATGACACTTCTCTTGACTAGATTTTGAATATCAAGTTGAGATAATCCCATCCATTATCCACTAATAAAGAAAATTCCTCCCTCACGAGGGTGGATAAGTCCTCTTACGGCCAATCTTTCTTTCAATTCTTAAGTTATGTTTTTATTATATGAACGTAGCTTCGTAGTCGCCGTGGCTCAAGCGGTAGCGTCCGCGACTCTGAGTCGTCAGGTCGAGGGTTCGCGCCCCTTCATGGTCTGAGGTTAGCAAGGGCATCCACTCAGGGTAACGATTACATCTGCCAAAACAAGTCTTTCGCAAGAAGGCAACCGTCCTAACCCTTGGTAGAAAAGGGATTCCGTGACTCAAAACCGGAACATTATATGAACGTAGCCTAGAAGAATATCTATTGAAGATAGTGCCTATATTTCTCATGTTTGGATGGATTGTCTGTACATGTGATTCGAGTTTATGGTGTATTTTCACCTGCTCTTTCATCTAACCTGTTCCCAACATCCTAGTGCAAATAAGCCACGTCCGCACTGTACAGTCGTAAATAGTTAGTAATATTTTAAGGTTTTAGACAGTTCAAATATTTTGTTTACTTTAAATTGGTAAAAAAAAAAACAACAACTGCGTGTTATACATGACAGAAAACAAATAAATATCGTATTTATGTGTGTTAGTCTCTCCTGTGCGTGTTACACGTACGTACTTCTGTACTTCTTTAATTTAACTGTATGGATTACTCTCTTATTAGTTCAATTACATGTCTACTTTCTAAGTTACTTTTATCTTTAGAAGAATAACCATTGTACAAGAATGGAAATAAATGTTTGTTGTTGCTGTTTGTTGTGCGTGTTACATGTACGTACGTACGTACATAATAGTGCTATTCCCTCCGTACATGTTTACGTGCTTCCCATGACTATAAATATACAGCTAATAATTTCCTCGTATGGTACTTATTATTGTCTGTTATCGCAGTTGTTATTACGGTTATCACACGTGAAAACCTTCACAATTACAGTAGGCTTACTATGTTCGTTAGGCCTATCTGTTATTGGCATTTGTAGTACAAGAAGGGTATTGAGTACGTAGATGCTCCTCCTACCACTCCTCATCCTCCTTCTTCCTCGCCTCCTCCTGCTGTTGCGTCATATAAAATGCGTCGCTAGCTTCAACTTGGTTGGGTGCGAACGGCTAGGCTCTTTGTATAGGTAACTGTATGCATTTATTGGCCTACTTACTAGACCGTCTTAAAGTTCCTGTTTCTTTTTTCTTCGTTTGTTTTCGTTGCATTCCTGTATACGATTCAGATGTGTATAATTTACGCATTAATTAATAAAAAAAAAATCTTTCAGTTTTTCCTGCGTATTCGTTCTTCATGATGAACGAATATTTGCATCGATAACAATATTTTCAGAAATTATTTGGTGTATCTTTAGCAGCATAATTAATTTATCAATGAAATTATTTGTATATTGTCATCGATATCTATCGAATAATAAATACGTAATATATATATATATATATATATATATATATATATATATATATATATATATATATATATATATATACACACCCAACGCGCTGTATATCTCAAAAAGACTAGTTTATCATTGCAAATAATAATAATAATAATAATAATAATTATTATTATTATTATTATTATTATTATTATTATTAGTATTATTCAGACATGACACTCGAATTAGTATTCGCACGTAGGCTATACAGGAGGCAATTAATATTTTCTTATTATATATTTATATATCTTACTGGACGGGACTTATCCAAATCTGACAAGTTAATTATATTTTGTAACAACAATACCATCGCCTATATATAGGATGTATTTCTTTATTTATCCATTTAATCAGAGAATATGATTAATTTTGCTGTACAGGTGTTAACTGAGAATTTAATACTTGGATCCCATTTAAGCTGTGATACCATTAAAATTCATTGTGCTAATTTTTGTGTGATAAACCGGGACATATACCCTTCAGCCTCATGTCTATGGGCAATAATTGTGAAAAGCCATACAGTTTTTGCCCCCAGTCACTGAATAATGGTTAGGTAAGGGTATGGTTGACTATAGATTGTGAGGTATACAACTCGCTAAATTGCCACGTATTTTATTGTTTGTTTACTAGTTTGTTGAAAAAAAGCTGCCATATGGAGCGAGCGCCTTGAGTAATCCATAGTTCTAAAAACAGGTTTCCGTTTCCCGTTTTTAAAAGTCTCGTTTAACGCTTCCAAGGAAATCGGTAAATTGAACAGACTAAGGAATGCGGTATTTGGTCCGTTGCAGGAAAACCAACAGAAAACGGTGAATTTGAGAGAGAGAGAGAGAGAGAGAGAGAGAGAGAGAGAGAGAGAAGGTTCATGAAAAGTTTTTATAGAATTGTATGAATACTACTACTACTACTAATAATAATAATAATAAATATAATGATAATAATAATGTTTTTCCTATAAAGCAACACAATTTAGAGAAGAGGTAAGGATGTGCCTTGTATGATGAAAGTCTGGGGATCGGTATGTATAAAGAAGCATCTTTGAATCCTCAGTTAAAAACATACTTTTTTTATGACTGTTGGGAGTGTATTTTTTTTTTTTTTTTTTTTTTTTTTTTTTTTTATAGCAAATGAACGTCCAACGTTCCCTTCCTCTCGAAAAAAAACAAATTTCCAAGTTAACAAAACAAGTGTGTGTGTGTGTTTAACATTGTGTTTTATGATTCTTCTTTGAATGCACATATGAAGCTCATGATAAAATTACAGTATTGTTATTTGTGCATACCCTATGCTAAAACCAAAATAAGGTTTTATTGTATGTATTAATTTTTTTTATGAGCAAGAGTGTAATAATGCACCTTAAGCAGATCTGGGAGTGTCGATTGGCACATGTCCCGATTCAATGTTTTAATTCCAAATAAAAATAGGCCTATCGGCCCAGGTACCTTCCTTTTTCATTTTCAGTTGTGGCCATCCTTACTGGTTTCAGTGGCATATTGCGTCATGTTTCTATAAAATACGTATTTAATTTGTTTATGACTATTGTTATTAAACTCCAAACATGATTGGCACATTGCCTTTAGAAATCTTTATTTGTATTTTATTTTCACTCTCAAGGTCTCTGAAACAATGCAGTGTTGCGTTCAGTTTGATTATCGTGAAATGAGAGAGAGAGAGAGAGAGAGAGAGAGAGAGAGAGAGAGAGAGAGAGAGAGAGAGAGAGAGAGAGAGAGAGAGAGAGAGAGAATTTTGAAATCTTTTTATCTAGTTGGGGATAATTTAGTTTTTCGATTACTTCCTCCGTGTTACGTTATTATCAGTATCCATGACTCTCTCTCTCTCTCTCTCTCTCTCTCTCTCTCTCTCTCTCTCTCTCTCTCTCTCTCTCTCTCTCTCTCTCTCTCTCATTTTATCCTGTATTTACCGTTTCGTTTCCGTATATCTTCATTCCCCCATTCGTCTCATCACATTATTTTTCTCCCATTTTATCTCAATATCATCATTTTTCTCACCCATCTGTCTCACTCCTCCCTCAGGAGAGAACAGTCCCATGCGATGGGGAAGGGACTTATCACCTCATTGATAACGGTGACGTAAGTTGTTTATATTTTCTGAGCGAGATTAGGAAACATATCTGAGGTTAGCGGCCTTCTATAAGGCCGGTAGCTCCCTCTTGGAAGTACCCTCATGTCTCCCCCTCACAATACAGACCTGGGACACGTCTTCCTTCACATGAGTTTGGTCCTACCTGTTATGTTACTTGTTGATTCCTCTTTTTCACTCTTCCTGATTCCTCTTTTTCGCTCTTCCTGATTATCTAATGGAGCTCGTTTCATGAAAATTGATGGATGGTAGAGTGTTAATTACAGAGGGAAGAATTCTTTGTAACTTAATAATTTTTATTCTTTCGCAGTAACTTTTTTTTTTATTGGAATATGCGTAATACAACTTTTTTTTTTTTATGATTGTGACACCAGGACGGGCCAAAAAAAAAAAAAAAAAAATAAAACAGCCCTCATCGGGCCTGGGCTCGAAGAATACATAAAGTAAAGAGAAACAGAGATGGAGAGTGTAATGACTTGTCAGATGTGAAGGGATAATAAAAGATGTGTGATGAATATCCAAGAATATTCAGTGTAGCTGTAGGCATAGAAAAAGAACCGTAACTGAAGGAAGACTTAACATCGAACTGTCCTGGACAGACCTATTTAAGTTCAAAAAACCTTCAGCTGTAGTATCGCAACGGGCTACTGGTGCCATGAGCCAACTACCTTTTTATGAGCGTTTTTCTTTATTATTTTTTTTGTGTGTGTGACACCTTGACGGACAGAAAATTACTCTTATCGGGCCTAGGCATCAAGAAAAATTTAGGTAAAAGTAGGAGCTTAAGTACAGAGCAGAGATAACGAGCTTTATATACAAGAAAAGCTGAAAGAATAGGCCAGAGTACTACACACATAACGATAAAAATTAAAGCAAAGGGACACATTGTGACTCGTCAGATGTAAAGGGCTAATAAGAGATATGTAGCGAGTACGCTAGCTTTGCTTACACAACCACTTAACGGTGTAGATGTAGGCATAGGAGAAGAACCGTAACCCATGGCATCAAGCTGCCCGTTGCTATACTACAGCTTTTTAAATTTTTGTTTGACTTGAATAGGAGTCTTAGGACAGTTTGATGCTAAGTCTTTCCTTCAGTTAAGGCTCTTATCCTATGCCTTCATTCTCTCTCTCTCTCTCTCTCTCCTCTCTCTCTCTCTCTCTCTCTCTCTCTCTCTCTCCTCTCTCTCTCTCTCTCTCAACAGTTTGCCACTACTCGTAGTGACCTCTTAGTTTTCCATAGAGATATCGTATATAAAATAAATCATAATAACTTAGAAAATAAAATTAAATAATAATAAAAACAAGAAGAGATATGAGTGTTGAGACCAACAATGATGTTCGACACAAAGTCTGTTTTAGCTAGAATTTATACGAAAAACTCAAGGTAACCGTGCTAAATGCGCTCAGAATTAATTATAACCACATTAATTCCGAAATTCTCCCAAGGAGATTCACGAGATTGTTAAAAAATATCATCTTTTTTCCTTGTCTGTTTAATACAAAAATCTGTTTGACTGTTATTTTGTAAAACTTCTAGTTAATAACCTTCCTGGCCGTCTGTATTTGTTCTTAAATTTATTCTGGTTACAGCGCCTAAGAATCGAGGTTAAGTATATGTTTAGCATGTGCATATGAGGAATTCTCTGGGGCGAAAGTAACATTTATGGAAGTGATTTTTTAAAGCTTTAGAGTCACACCAGGGAAGTGGTTTCTCTTTTAGTAGTTTTTATTTTAATTTAATTCTTTAGCGAGTACAAACCCCCCGCCCCTCAAGTTCTGGAACTACAGCCCGCAAATTCTTCGTATTTCGTTACCAATATCTATTTATGTCTGCGCCATCTTGCTTTTTCCTTCTTCTTCTTCTTCTTCTACTCAAACATAAGCAAGCTTGTATGGGATATTGCACGTATAGGTAGGATTCTTAATATCCTTAAAAGAAAAAAGATAGTCATAGAAAGGTCTGTACCTTTTGTAAGATATGTCTTTTTACGCATAATTACTGGGTAATACCTGTTAACCTTATTCATGTGAGGGCAGACGGTATGATATATATATATATATATAATATATATATATATATATATATATATATATATATCCAGCTTTTTTATGTACTAATGGCCTTAATGATCTCTCTTATAATGATCTGTATTTAAATACCTGCTTCATTTTCATATTATGATGCACCTTTTACTGTATTATTATTATTATTATTATTATTGCTAATTATTATTATTATTATTATTTGTTTCATTATCATGCTTTGCGTGATTATCACTACTATTATCATTGTAACCTTTCTTGTGATTGGAGAATAATATCTCCTTATCTACAGTCAAAGCTTCCACACACACACACACACACACACACACACACACACACACACACACTCACACTCACACTCACACTCTCTCTCTCTCTCCTCTCTCTCTCTCTCTCTCTCTCTCTCTCTCTCTCTCTCTCTCTCTCTCTCTCTCTCTCTCTCTCTCTCTCTCTCTCTCTCTCTCTCTTCCCGATAAGCAGTAGAATCCATTTGGGGCAGCGCGCTTCGAACGATGTCGAAATTTCATTGTTGATGCGTAAAACATTGTAGGATTGTCAATGGCAAAGTCCGGCCCCAAGGTCGTGTGTGTGTGTGTGTTTGTGTTTTTTTTTTTTTTTACATACGGTAAGCGAGCTACTGGCCTGTACTTCTCCTCCTCCTCCTTATCCTCCCCCCCCTTTCCTCATCTTTTGGCTTCTCATCTCCAGTATCGTCCTTCGCTTCAATTCTTTACCCTCAAGAATGTTATAATTATCAATAGAAGATAATAATTTATCGTTTTTCCTTATTACTCTTGACTGTTCCTCTTCCTTCTCTTCCTCCTATCTCTCTCCTCATCCTGTTTCTATTGTACCTCCTGCAACCACCGCCTCGAGGCCAGTGCCCATTATTTGTGTGGAAATTACGTCTTAGCACGGAATGTACACAGAGTAAACAAAAACAGCTCCAGAGACCAGACTTATTGCGTCATCATAATCACCTTGCCTCGGAACGCGACGGTGGTCACTCTATGCCAGAGTGAGCCATAGGTCCTGTGCTGTTCGAACGCAGATTCTCCCTTGTTCTTAGTATTAATGCTTTGACATTTTATGAAAGAAGCTGGGTGGAATTGTAAACACACACACACACACACTGGCTCTAGAACTAGAGGTCATAGTTTGAAGCTTCCTAAGAAAACTTCTTTGCAGGATGTAAGGAAATACTTTTTCAGTGTAAGAGTAGTTGCTAATTGGAATTCGCTAAGCGAGGAGGTAGTTAATGCTATCTCAATCCATAGTTTTAAGGACAGGTATGATGAGTATCACTAAGTACAAAATGGAACCGACCAGGAGACGGGAAGATACGAGCTTTGGGCTCTTTCCCGTAAACACAATTAGGTAATCAAACACACACACACACACACACACACACACACACACACACACACACACACACACACACACACACACACATATATATATATATATATATATATATATATATATATATATATATATATATATATATATATATATATATATATATATATATATAATAAGGAGTTTAAATGAATAAATGTACGAGATTCTGAATGGAAAAGTCGTCAAGATCCGAAACAAGCTCTAAATATCACTAGCGTAAAACTTCGGGATAAAAATAGGTATTTGTTATAAGCGACCGGCCTTTAGATTTGCGTAAAGTAGCTTTGCGGGACTGGTGCAACGAAGATTCAAGTATTTTTTAAAATATTTAACTTCGTGATTTTACTATTTATTTTATTGGTTCCCATAATTCCTGCCCTTTACAAATAAAATAATTAATGGTTATAGATCTGTATATGCGTAGCACATTTTTATCTTCCACCTGGGGGGAGAATGCATGATCAAGGTGTCTTCTGGTACGAGAATGATAACCCACCATATATACGCATCATGCAGTCGGAAAGAAACTCATTGGCTGCTGCTTTTGGAGACTTTTTTCTTATTGGTTAGAATTTGAGGGTGTGTCGTTAATCCTTTTATGATTTGTTCATCATTTTTACCTCACCAGTAGGGGGGCTTTTGGCTCTGGTTGAATAAGGGGATGCTTGTGGTGACGATGTGATGAAATTATATTGAGGTGATAAACACGGCTCTAAAATGACACTGAAAGGTCGATTTGGGGGGTTTTAAGCGTAGTTGATGTAAATACTTATTGACGATAAAATTATTTGAATTAAGAAAAACCCCTTGAGCATTATTATTATTATTATTATATTATTATTATTATTATTATTATTATTATTATTATTATTATTGACTGTCGATTGCCCCAGCTAAGATTATTTTTTAACGTTTTATTTAGCTGTTAGTCTCACTATGGGTATGTACACAGATGAATTTAAACTGGGCAGTTAAAGATGGATGACCTTCCTGTCTCCCCGCTGTGGGCTCGAATGCAGGTCCATCACGTTCCGAGTCAAGCTCTCTACTGGATGCACTACGTCGATCCTACTGTAACGTAAATATACAATTAAATAATCCCCAGAAATTGCAATACTGAAGTTAGAATATTTATTTAGACATGTGAAGAATCATGTCTTTATTAACAATTGTCTTCGCATGTCTAAGGACTTATTGCGTCTTTGTTCGGGTTTTACATCACCGACTCCCTTTTCTACCAAGGGCTAGGACGGTTGCCTTCTTGCGAAGGACTTGTTTTGGCAGATGTAATCGTTACCCTGGGTGCGTGCCCTTGCTAACCTCAGACCGTGACGGGGCGCGAACCCTCGACCTGACGCCTCAGAGTCGCGGACGCTACCGCTTGAGCCACGGTGACTTTAATAATTTTAAATAAGAACATACATGGGTTATTATTATTATTATTATTATTATTATTATTATTATTATTATTATTATTATTATTATTATTATTATTTATGCTAATGATGATTAGTTAGTACTGCCTGCTCTGGGGCCCAGTACAGGGTACATATGCAAATATGCATTCTAGTGCAAGTAGTGAACGACCTTGGTGTTCTCCGGCTTCCAGTCATCAAGTATGAT